>CM031080.1:36053285-36357514 GCA_018257905.1 Gillenia trifoliata | reverse complement strand
ACACAAATTTTGCAAAACTCTAAATTTCAGGACATAATATAAATGATCCGAACTGTTCATCTTATTACATTCAGTAAAATATCATGTTTTAAAAAAAGAACTGGGATGAAAAAATAAATTACGGTTATAATAACGTAGCGTAAACAAAAACGTTAATCAACGGTTAAAAAATAATATAGCTTTCATGGTTTCTAGTGTTCGATTTTGGAGATGACCCCATAACGAAAGTCGTAGACCTTCTCGTTACGAGCGCTTGCATATTTTTTACAAATTTTTCCCACTTCTCAATTACTTATTATGAATTTCCCACTGTAAGTTAATTTTTCGTACTACTGTTAATTTGTAAACACACATAGGTATTTATTTCTTGAAATCTGAACGTTGAATATGTAGACCTCTTCTTCAAGATCATTGTGTACAAAAATTACTTCATTCACAAATGAATAAGTCATTATTTAGGAGATCACAGGAACAACGGTGGGGAGTAAATTTCTTAACTTTAGGCGACGAACAACTAATTCGTCGCCTCATGTTGTTATGCGAGACGAATTATTTCGTCACCTAAAACCTATACATTTTGCGCGACAGATCTCATTTCGTCGCCTAAAGTTTTGCACGACGAAATCTGTGCGACGAATCACATTTCGTCGCCTAAAACCTTAAAATTTGCACCCAACAGCCGCCAAAATTTTTGGGCTCGTTTTAAATTTTTTAATAAAATGTTGCACAATGAAATGAGGACTTTCAACGACGAAACTAATTTGTCGCGCAAAGGCCTTTAGGTTATTTTCAACCCGTGCCTTTTTTTTTTCTTTCTTGCTTCTTCCTCTAGCTGCAGACTAAGGACCTCTGGAACCAACCCCAGCTCTTCCTTCTCGAACCAACCCCCTTCGTTCTTCCCTCTCTTTCTCTTTTCCTCCCCCCTCCGTCCCAACCGCCTTCGTTCCTCCCTTTCTCTCTCTCTGTTCCAATCAAATCTGGGTACGTCGTGGGTCGAGATCACCACCAATCGATTTCTATTGAACTCAGGTACATACTATAACAATAGATCTATTCGAAATTTTGAATTTGTTAGGGTATTTGGCAGATTTTGGGACTGATTTTTTGTCTGGGTTTTATTTGTTTCTTGGATGAATATTTGTTTGTTGGGTTTCAATGATTTTTTGGCTCATTTAGGTTTCTGGGTGTTCCTTTACTTGCTGGGTTTAATTCGATTTGATGCTAAAATACACACATTCAACCCTCTGCCATTTGCAAACTCTCTGCCATTTGCTGGGTTTAATCTAATTTTCATTCAGTTTTTTAATTTTATATGTATTTTTCTTGGCTACTTCTCGTTTGTCTGTTTAATTCGTTGTTGGGTTTGTATTAGTGTGAATTAAGATACCAATTTTGAGAAATGGGAAGAAGAATAACTTTGTAGTCTTGGAGTCTTGTTCTTGGGTTGCACCGAAGAAAATGAATATAAGGAAGTCAATCTAACCAACCAACAGAATGAGTATTGATGTAATACTTGAGTGCAAAGGGTTGGTTGGTTGATGTCACTTGATTGGGTCCATCTCACAACGTAGTCTCACGAACATTTTATTTTTAGGTCATTATTTTAAGATTACTTTTGCAAAAAATTAATCAGAAATTGTTTCACCGTTTCATTGTGTATAAGAAGTGTTAAGTTTGTCTATTAACTTTTTTTATTATAGTTGGATGACTAAATGTCAACTGATTTGGCTATTTCTTTTTTTGCATCAGAGTGATATTTGACTAATGATTTAAAACATGAATCGTTTGGACTACGAGATGATGTTGTGGAGTGGCTCCAAATAAGTGATTAGTGTTGTATTAACTTACTAGCCGGTTACCATTTCAACATTTGAGTATATATATACATATTTTTATTAGTATAAAAAGATTAGAAGGAAGGGGAGCAATAACGGCAACATCAAAAAAAAAATTTGTGAATGGGAAGTTGAAGTTAAAAAAATGGTCTGCCTCCAATTAGAAAGTCTTATTAATGCGTCTCACATGGAGATTATGACTCTAATACCATATTAACAAATAAACAATTTACTTTTCTTTTATTTGTTTCCTGGAATAGGGGAATATTAACAATTTAGTCAACCAAAACGTTACCGTCATACATGCAAATTTCTGCTGCTGCGTCCCTGTTTTTGATCTGTTTTCTCCTTTTGTTTCCGCTCATTCTTTTTGATAATGTGATTTACCCAAAAAAACAAAAGCAATTTGCTTTGGACAATTTAAAGCAATTTGCGTCCCTGTTTTACACATGCCTTTTATTTTATTTACATTTTAAATATTTATGCTGCCACATTTCTGCCACATAAGATAACTAAAAGGGTTTATGAAACAAAACTACTTTTCATCTTTCTCTTATGCAAGAAACTAGAGTTTATATAGTTTTTAGCAAGTTAGTGGATCATTTATGGTTGATACAGTTTTCCACAGTTAGTGAGGTTGCATTCCTTGGTTAAGTGATAGATGTGGATTTGGAATTTTTTTTTAAATACAAAACTCTTCGATTGCGTTTGGAAAGTGTCATAAAAATTATATTCATGGCAGAAGAGAAACGTCATAATTTATTTATTTAACTAATTTGTAACTGGGTCAATTTACAGATGTCGGGTTTGATTTCTACACGCCGCCGCCCTAGTCCTAATTCAGCTCCATCACGGTTGGTTAATGTTGTGGAGCCCGCGTCGCCCACTCCGGATGTGTTTGAGGCATCTGTCTCGTCTACTGCTTTGGTGACGCATCCCCCAGTCAGCATTCGTCAGGCTCACTGGCGACGTCGTCCCCAGGACCAGGCCTCTCTGGCATCCGAGACATCCACAGTCGACGACGAGGGCTCACAGACAGGTAATATACCCCTACCCCTAATCTTTTACATATTTGTTGGAATGTTTACTACCACCATATTCAAATTAATTAATTGCATGTTGCAACTATTGGTACGATTATCAAATTTGTTGCAAATGTTTTGTGGATGTGGATGTGTTGTATTATTGTTTGCAGGTTATGAGAAATGTTAGACTTTTAGGGGAGGTTCTGTCGAATTTTCTGTAGAATTTTTAGTACACGTTTTAACCCTGAATTTGTTCTTTGTTTTGGCAGCGAAGAAAAAGATTCGGGGCCCTTGCAGACAGCTGAAGTCTGCACGGATCACTCGCGCGTCTTCTGAAAAGATCGTCATCACGTATTCTCATCAACACCGGGCTGCTTCTACATCTGACCAGCACAGCACCCTGGTCCATGACATAGGGTCGATACTACGTGACCATTGCCCTATGAGATGGGAAACATGGAGATCAGTCACAAAGCAAATGAAGGATGCGATGTGGCATGAGTTGTCGGTGAGTGTATTCAATACTTTCTACTACTTTTTATAATTAAGTCTAATGTTATTTATATTTTAATAATATTTTTTTCATATTTGCATATCAACTTTAATAATACGGACCTTGATGCCGACCGGACAACGTACATAGATGAGCTCTTCACAAGTCAGTACAAAAAGTGGAAGAGCGACTTCCACAACCATTTTAAGTTGTATCCGGACGCGGATATTGCTGTAGCCCAAGGATGCCCTCAGGAGTTGCTGGAGCGGCCTCAAGATTGAGAGTCGTTATGTAAACACTTTCAAGATCCTAATTATTAGGTAAGTGTACTAATTTATTTTATAATTTTACTCAACAATTAATATATGCACTAACAAATTTTGGGTTTAACATAAACAATCTTAAGCCAACAAGATAAATAGGTCGGAAAAAAAACTTCTACACCACTCCGGTTCGAAGCCCTTCTCCTGTAGGTTAGAAAACTGATGAGAGGTAAAACTACTTTACATTTTAAATTTTAATATATTTTTATATTTATAAATTTTAAATTTTAACATTCTTTTATTATTTTTTAACTTTTTTTTAGGAAGGTGCAAAGTTTCCGGAGATTGACACATCCGAGGAAGTTTATGTCTGCCCCAGTGATGAGACGGCTCAGCAGCTCCATGTAAGTTTCTCTAATTACCTATTACTTTTGTTCTTTTTATAATTATTATAAATTGTAATATTTATTTTCTTATTACAGGCCGCTATGGTGCAGAAGAGCAATGCTCTTCTCAACGAAGTGGCATTGCAGCTTCCCCTCCGAGACCCCTATCAAGGATGTGTCTTCAACTGAGGATGCTAGTCTTCATATACTAACGAAGACGCTAGACCAGACCCTTGGTCGTAGGCCTGGTAGGGTTTACCGGGGGATGGGGAAAACGCGACTCCGTGAGACAGGTGCCTCATCTTTTAAAAACAATTCGGGAGAGGTCACCTCGTTGAAGGAGGAAGTTCAGGACCTGAGGCGGCAGCTCGCGACTCAGGGCAACCAAATGAGCCAAATCTTATACGCCCTTCAGTTGTCCCGCATTACATTGAATATGCCATCATCCGATTCTCAGTCATCAGGTTCCCAGCCCCCTCCTTCACCATATTTCTTGCCAACATCTCAATAGCCATTTTTTTAGGATTCTAATTTATTACAATTTTTATTTTGTACGTACATTTATTTATATAATATAATTTATTTGTTTACATTGTTTGTTATATTTTATTGTCTTTTAAATACCAATTAATTAATTAAATTAATTAATTAATAACAACAATTTAATTAATTAATTAATTAATTTTAAAATAATTCAATTAATTGAATTTAAATTATTAAATATTTTGCGCGACGATAAAATTATTGAATATTTCGTTACTGAAAACTTTGGGCAACGAAGGACTTTCGTCGCCTAAAGGTTTGTCCGAAAAAATTTGTTCGTCACCTGATTCTATTGTGATGCATCTTTTCGTAGCTAAAAGTCGTAGCGCAGGCTTGCTCTACGGGCTTTGTGCGACAAATTTGGGGCTACGAATTAATAGTCGCGCAAATGTTTAGGCGACGAAAAAGGGTCTTGAGCGACGAAATCTGTTTTGTCGCCCAAGTACTTTTTTCTACTAATGTCTCTCTTCTCTTTCACCCATCACATTAACTTTCTCTTCTCTTTCACTTATCCCATCAACTCTCTCTCTTTCCTCTCTTCTCATCCATCCCTACTCTCTCTCATAACTCTATTGACACACCCCGACCCGAATATCCAGGTGGACACCGGATATCGAGGCGTGCTGACCGTCATCTCGGAGGAGTGACGAAGTCATGATGAAATAATTGAGAATTTAAATAGTGGAATAAAATGAATTTTGAGATGATTTGAATAAAAGAGTGCGGAAGTGCGTAGTGTGGGTTAAGACCCATTATTACACAAATATCAGAGCTAGGATGCAGTGAATTTAAATGAATATTCCATTCCCGTAGGATGTATATAAACACAACTGAAGTGCAAATACATACTTCCACGGAGGGTAAAATAGTAATATCAGCAACAGCCACCGAACTCGTCTGCCAACTAAAATCTAGGACCTGGAGGGGCGAAAAACAAAGGTGAGTGGGCCAAGTACAGTTTTATAAAACCTTTTCAAAAGTGTGGATGTAACCCCTCGCTGTAAAACCCGTAATTTGCCAAAATAAAAGTTTAACAACAATAAACAACAATTATCAATACTTAGGATAGCGCCCACAAGGATACGGGTGAGATGTAAATCAACAGCAGTAAAAACAACACATTACTTATCGCATAATCATAGCACACAAGTCATGCAGAAAGTAGCTACATGACAGGCTAGGTGTTTACAAATTTACGCTCTAGCACTACATGCACGTGAAGCTGGCGCTAAGCGCATCACAACGAGTTCGAGTTGCCAAGGCAACCTAGAACAAGCTGGCACCTACGATGGATCCAAAGTGAGCGTGTCGGTGCGTGTGAACATACACGTGAAGCTGGTCTACTCTCAGACAGTGCTAACACCGTGTAATATGCGTGATAAGTAATAAACCTCTAAAACGTATAGACATGCCAACATTTATTCAAATACGCTAAAAAGCATGATGAACACATCATAATATAATAAGTAAAACATTTATCGAGTTTAATAAGATATGGCATGCTATACAAGTTCATAAAATGACATTTGAACACATATAAGAAATAATAATATTTTAATAAGAAAGGGCCCACTCACTGGTATGTCGTCGGGTCGTAGCCGCCGTACCTAGCCTGACCACGGAGTTCCTCGGGATAGGTCTCACCTATATGGGAAGTCACTAAACTAATCATTAAACAAGTCTATCCAATATAAATAAGGAAACGACTCGAAATCTCCTCTGTTTGCTCGAATTGGAGGTCTAAAACACCTCGAAAATTACCATACGTACCACCCCTAGGTAGTACTCGTCGTCACGAGTCGCCTCGTGAAGACGGAATTGGAAAAAGATGGCTCACGCACCCCCACGCGCGGCTCATGCACGCCGGTCAAAGTCAACGTTGACGTCATCGTTGATGTCAGCAAGGCCAGTCCGAACCGGTTTACTGACGTCATCGCTGACGTCAGCAGGCCGGTCTGAACCAGGTTTGCTGACGTCATCGCTGACGTCAGCGCCAGTCATCCCTGACCTTTTTCCGGTCGCCGGAATCTGGGTTTTTGGCCGGATTTTCTAGGTATTTTTCAAAGCTTCATAACTTCTTCAATTCTAAGCCAAATTTTACGATCTATATATCAAAATGAAGCTAGAGACGAGTAGAGTTCAAAAATGCTTACCAACACCTGAAAAGGTGGTCGGAAGTGGCCGGAAAATGCCTCGAAAGAATCGGCCAAAAGTCGACGTCGTTGATCTCATCGTTTTCTCCACTTTCAGGCCTTGGGTTGGGTTCCCAAGGTTTCCAGAAGATGTTTGGTGATGATTCTGGGTTGATTCGAGGTCCAAATCAACGTGATCTTCGTCGGAAAGAATTTTCAAAAACCGACAGGAAACTTCGAATTTCTGGGTTCGGTTTTGGGTTGGTTTTCAGAGCACCAAAGCCTGAGCTTTTGTCCCAGGAATGAAGGTGAAGTGTTTGGGAGTGAGTTTGGTTGGAGGGAAGGCCGAGAGTGAGAGTGAGGAGCCACGGGGTGGCTTGAGAAGTTTGTAAGTGTGGGAGTTTGCAGAGCTTCTGCGTGATTTGTAGTAATTTCTGCTTGCAGAAATCACGGCACCAATTAAGGAAAAGCAGGGGGACAAAGACAGAGATAGAGGTAGTAGGGGTGTGGTGAACCCACACGGAATTGCTCACCAAAAGTGATAGAAATTCAACACTGCAACATGCAGTCAAAACGCATGCAGGCGTGCAGTCAGAAAATAGTAGAGGTGCAGAGCACCTTGGTTTGGCTGAAAACCACGGGCGTACAGTCCACAAAAGGCAAATACTGCACAGGAAAATTTTGCCCAATTAACGTAACTTGTCCGTTACAAGTCCGAAAATTATCCTGTTCGCGCCTACTTGTTCGTGGTAAAGTGTACTACTCAAAAAGTACGAAATTAAGTCAATAAAAAATAATTGTCCACATAGGACATACATGGCCACTAAGGGCATTGTCGTCAATTTACACAGTCGGAGAATAAAATACAATACTTTTAGGGACGGGATGTAACATCTAAAAGTGTCACCATTTCTAGAAATAGTTTTATTTTTTGAAATAGTGTCACCATTTCTCGAATTAGTGTCACTATTTTTTGAAATAGTGCGACCGTTTCTCGAAATAATATTACTGTTTGTAAAAATATTACTATTATTTTGGAAATAGTGACTAATATTTTGAAATGAGTGAAATAGTGATTATTTTCTCAATTTGTATTAAAAATATTTTTTTATGAAAATTTTTTTTTAAATGGTTATTTTTCAATAAATAAAAAGAAAAAGAAAAGAAAAGGATTCGAAAGTGGTGAGTGTTCATGGGATTTAAAAAGTGGAGCTGATCAATGCTCCACCCAAAAAGGATCTTGGGGAACGTGACCGTTATTAGGAAGGGAAACAAACCTGCAATCAGCTTGGCTCTCTTCTGAACAGCTTTTCCAACCTTTTCAATTTGGCGTATGGGCTCCACGCTCTCTCATGAACATTATATTTTTTTATTCTAAATTATTTTAGGTCGTGTGTTTTTCTATTGTGGTGTTGGCGTGGTGATGGTGATCAACATAGAAAGTTTTGTATGGTGATGATGGGTATGACAATGTGGTGGTAGAATAAATGATATAATGGTGGTAGTTGCAGTAGTAGTGGTGATAACGGTGGCAACGATAGTGGCAATGTCGGCAATAGGGTAGTGGGGATGGTCATGGTTAAAGTGGTGGTGACCACATAGTGTGATTGAAATGAAAATAGTGATCATCATTGCATTATGGTAGGCGATGGAGTATATCATTGGAGAACTAAGAAAAAAAGTATATCAAAATCTTAGAGGGAGATGTTGGATTTGCTATGACAAAAAACATACCATAAAAAGCTTCAAAGTTTATGAAAGTCCATGAATTTTTAAAATCCTTTAAAGCTAATGAACTTTTGAATACACCTAGATTTTTGTAGACTCACCAAAAGTCATAATTAATTGAATACCACGAGATTTTTATAGACTTTCTTCAATACAGGGTGACTTTTATTAACTCTATAAAAGTTTGTATTGAACACACTTGGATTTGAGAGTCAATCAAAATCCATCAAACTCTATATATAGTTATATACAATACATCCCCCCTAAGATTCAAAGTTTTTATGTCCGTTCTATTAGTTTTCCTTTAATTTTTAGTGTTTTCAATGATAGCAGCTTAATTAGTTTATAATTTATAATTCGAAAGTGTTTGGTAAACTTAAACAAAGCATATTATTTTAGAAGTTGTTGAGAAGCAGTCAAGAGGGTGCTTCTAAAATTTGGTGAAGTCAGGTTCAGCTACATCTGGTTCTTCTTGGAGGAATTGATTTGGTTCTAACTGTTAGCTCTTTGCGGTTGGGTTACCTATTTAGGAGGCGAGACGGTCTGAAACGATGGACACGTGGTCTAAAACTAATGTCATTTGCTTTTCTTGAATTTTTTTTTTTAACATTACAACGAGAATTCTGTACAGATCCTATTACCAAAAATGTCAAAATTGAACCTTACATTGGTAAAATTACTAAACCAAATACAAGATTGACTATAGTTGTGTCCTAATGTAACACAATCATCTGTTGCCATGTTGGCCTCTTAGAAGATGTGATTTATTATTTTTTTTCTATAACATGTATTATAATTTCCTTGTGTTAGTAAATTAATTTTCACATCTATGCTATTATTTAATTGAGTCCTCTTTGTCAATGGGAGTGTTAGTCATTTTTCAATCAAGTTAGTTTGTGGTTAATCTAGTAATTAACTTCGTCACTCACTCTCATATTTTGTATCTCCCCTACCCTCATTTTCTTCTTCTAACTTCACATGATGTGTGATCCCTTCGACTGGTTCAGATATAACCAAACCGCCTTCCCATTATTAACTACATTGAGAAAAATAAAAGAACAATGAAGAATTAAGAAAGATGAAGAACTAGAGAGAGTTTAGAGATAGAAATGATCTATCTGTATTTATACGAGAAAATGACAATTGATTACATTTGTGAGTTGAAGTACAGTATATATTGAACAGTACAAGCTTACTGAAGCACAAAGTAACTAATTAACCAATTAACAAATCACTTAACACCCTAACAAATATTCTAACAATTTTGGCTGACGTGGCATTGATTAAACCGCATTCCCATAGCTTACATTAATGGTGCTGCTTAGATATATTAAAACTTAGTTAGATGTGGAATCAGAAAGAAAAAAAAATCAAGAAAGTTTACGCTATTTCTAATGCACCAGAAGTTTGGAGTCAAGAATTATATTTGACTCAATTTGTTACATTCCGTCCCTAACTTTATTGTATTTTATTTCTCCGACGGTGTAAATTGACGAAAATACCCTTAGAGGCTTATTGAGTCCTACGTGGACAATTATTTTCTATCGACTTAATTTCGTACTTCTAGCGTACTTTTCAGCTTGTACACTTCGTTACGAACCCGTAGACGCGAACGGGACATTTTTCAGACTTGTAACGGACAAGTTACGAATGGGGGCAATTTGGTAAATTACCAAATTGCGGTATTTTGTTCTTAGGAACAGTGGGTTGCTACCCGTGGTTTCATTTGAAACCAAGGTGCCCTGCACCTCTGTATTGTTTTCAGACTGTAGGCTGCATGCTTGTCTGCATGCATGTGAGTTTTCTTTAAAGTTTCAACCTGTGTGTATTTCTCACACACTCACCAAACCAATCTGCCTACTCTCTGCTCCACTATCTCTTCACTCTGCCTTCCTCCCCGTGACCACACACTCACACAAAACCTGCGTGCAAGATTACAGAAACCAAACTTACCAAAAATTGCTCAAGACACCCAAACTCCCATTCTCACCATCCTTGACCTCGTCTCACTCCAACCTTGCACTGGTGTGCAGCACCATCTTCATCCTCAAGCAAGGCTGAGCCACGGTAAACCCAGAAAACCCGAGTAACCATTAAAACTGAAACCTACAGTTTCTCCGGCGAGACTTTTCTCGGCCAAGCACCACGATCCAGGCCTCGATCAAGCCTCAAATCTTCTCAAACCCACTCCTGGGAACATTGGGAACTAAACCCAGGCCTTGCATGCCCATTTTAGTTCGAGATCGACGGACTTGAGATTTGGCCGATTCTTTCGAGGCCAATTCCGGCCATCTCCGGCCACTTTTTGGATCCCTAGTAGGTAAATTCGAAACCCTCTCTTCACTAGCTTCAATTTGACACCAATTTCGTGAAAAATGGTTGAGTTTTGAAGAACCTATGAAATTTTCCATATTCCGGCGCCGGCGAGCGGCGCACGGCGGCCGGGAGTTGCAGCGGTCATCGGAGGATGTGAGGTCATCGAACTGGTCCTGACGTCAGCAACCCGGTCTGTGACGTCAGCAAACCCGGTCCAACCGGTCGAACCGGTGGAATATTCCAAAGGTATATTTCGTTTAACTTTAATGCCGTCAAGGAATATTCCCTAACGGTGACGGAATATTCCGTAACGCCGTTAGAAAATATTCCGTCAGTCAAACAAAATATTCCGTTAACTTTAACGGCGAGTGAACAGTAGGCGCGTGGCGCGCGTGTAGGCGCGTGGCGCGCGTGTAGGCGCGTGGCGCGCGTGTAGGCGCGTGGCGCGCGTGTAGGCGCGTGGCGCGCGTGTGAGCGCGTGGCGCGCGTGTGAGCGCGTGTGGGAGCGTGAACGCACGTGTGGGCGCGTGACGGCGCGTGGAGCCCCGTGGCAGCGCGTGAACCACTTTTCCAACGATTTCAAGTCCCGAAAAGAGCAAACAAAGGGGAATTTCGAGTCTTTTCCTTACTTTAAATTGGAATAGGCTTGTTTAATGATTAGTTTAGTAAATTCCCATATAGGTGAGACCTATCCCGAGGAGCTACGAGCTCAAGCGAGGTACGGAGGCTACGATCCGACTACTTATCAGTGAGTGGGCCTTTCTTTACTCCAAATATTATATTAGTATGTGTTTTAAATGTGATTTCCATGACTATGTATAGCATGCCATGTTTTATAAACCAATATATGTTTTATGTGACACTTTATGACTTAGTATTCATGTTTACTTGGCTTTATCGAATAAATGTTGGCATGTCTATACGTTTTGGCAAATTATTACTCATCACGCATATTGTACGGTGTTAGCACTGTCCGGGCCAAGACCAGCTTCACGTGTATGTTCACACGCACCGACACGCTCACTTTGGATCTATCGTAGGTGCCAGCCTGTTCTAGGTCGCCTCGGCGACTAGACTTGTTGTGACGCGCTTAGCGCCAGCTTCACGTGCATGTAGTGCTAGAGCATAATTTATTAGACACCCAGCCTGTCATGTAGCTACTTTCTGCATGACTTGTGTGCATTGATTATGCGATGAGTATTGTGATATTTTACTACTGTTGATAGCTTTTTACCCGTATCCTTGTGGGCGTAGGCCCGTTTATTTCGTTACTACTTTTACTGTTAGTAAAACTTATATTTTCAGTATACTACGGGTTTTACGGCGAGGGGTTATTCCAAACTTTTAAAAGGGTTTTATAAAACAGTACTTGGTCCACTCACCTTTGTTTTGCGCCCTTCCAGGACATAGATTTTAGTTGGCTGACGAGACCGCGTGGCTGTTGCTGATAGTACCGTTTTTACCTCCAGTGGAAGTATGTTAAATTTACTTTTAGTTGTGTTCTATATTCATCCTACGGGATGGGAATAATCTTTTAATTTCTGCACCTAACTCTGATATTTGTGTATTCATGGGTCTTAACCCACACCATACACTTCCGCTCTGTATTTCTTTAAATTTTAGCATAACTCTGATTTAAATTCCTTCGTTATTTCTTTACCAATTTCCTATGACTTCGTCACTCCTCTGGAGTGATGGTCAGCACGCCTCGATATCCGGTGTCCACCTGGATATTCGGGTCGGGGTGTGTCACAATTCCTCTCTAATTCACCAAAACAATTAGGGTTTATTATATATAGATGACTTTAGTGGTATATATATGTAAACTTATATTTGATTCAATTCCTCTCCATTGAAACGGAATCAAGCCAAAATAGGGTTAATCAGTTTGGTTCAGCCGGTTTATGCCTTTTCGAACACATCAATAAAAAGGTCTAACATTTCAAAAGTTTTTATATATCAAAAGATCTACACTTCTCACACATTCCAATTTCATCAAAATATTAAGTTTTTTCGAAACATAAAAATTTCATCAAGTCAACTAGGAATAATTTTCAATTAAATAAAACTCATGATAGCAAACGATTTATTAGTTACAATCTCACATAAGCATAAAATACAAACAAATATTCTAATTGTTAATAGTCATTACAACTTAATTATAATAAGTTGAAACTTATAATGTGTATGATAAGACCTCCATATAATCTATAATATGTTAACTTGTGTAAAATAAAATAAAAAAATTAATAATTAAAATATATAAGATCGTTTCGGTTTGTTTTTGATCGGTTTCAAAATGATCAAAACCAAACTAAATCAAAATAAATCGGTTTCATTCAATTTTTAAATTGTTTGACTTTTTTCCTGATCAAAATCAAACCAAACCAACCAAAACAATTCTAATCAGCCCGTTCGGCCGGTTTAATGTCTACCCCTACTTTTCTGATCCAGGCGGCTTAGGTCAAGGTTTCTGCATGCCCATTTATTATGAGAGACTTTTAGTCTTCCACACTTTCGAGATATATGACTTGGGACTGGCTACAGTGCTCGCAAGCATTGAATGCTTACACTCATCTCACCCTCTTTTTCCTCCTCTCTCCTCCCTCCTCCTTCCTTTTAATGGTGAGATCAGTGTAAGCATTCAATGCTTGCGAGCACTGTAGCCTACTCCATATGACTTGGACATAAGTTCGAGATAATAATATATTTATGGTATAATCAAAAGTTAATAATCAGAAAATATTAATAACTAAGGTACAAGCTGAATATGAACCATGAAATGAAACAGAAAGCCTAGCGAGAAAACTACAGTCAAATTGTTTGACCCATTTTTAGTCTTTCAATAATTTATCATATTTCACCAATTTGAACAGTCAAATTGAATTTCCCCCCCTAAACTTTGTGATGATGAGACCCTGCCATAGTCATCTCCATCTGCAGATGCGACCTACCGATGATCGTCTTCCCTGCATCGTCTGCGATATGAGAAGAAACTTTCATCATTAAAGATGTTAAGGGCTTGTTCAAGAACCATTTAAATTTTCAATTTTTTATTTTATTTTATGTTTTGAAAACTTGTTAGGTAAGTGTTTAAAAAATAATTAAAAGTGAAAACCGAAATCAACATATATTAAAACATAAGGAAAAGTAGCTTTCATTTTTATTTTCATTTTTTTAAATTAAAAAAAATAAAATAATTATCAAATGATTCCTAAGCAATGATTTAATGTGTAAGAGAGAGAAGAGTAACTGTGTATTGGATCTTCAAGAAACATTGCAAAAGACATATTTTGATGAGAACAATAGCAATACAAGAAGAGAATCATGTAAACACCGCAGGCCTTGTGAACCATTTAGTAGAGATATCATATAAGTTTGGCTCCATCATTCTCGTAGCTAAGCTAGCCCTATATATATATATATATATATATATATATATATATATATATATATATATATGTATATGTATTTGACACGGAACTGATTATTACATGTTGCTAGGTCAAGGTTTCTGCATGCCCATTAGTCATCCATACTACTCTATACCCTTATAAGAGATTTTAATGTACCAAAAATGCAGTTTGAAGTATTAAGTATCATAATACAAGTGTCATATCGTACAGCATATTATGTGTGAAGTATACAGTACGTGTTTGAGCAGCGTTGAAAATCTCTGCGTTATCTTGCTCGTTGTACGAGAAGATTTTTGTCTTCCCCTCTTGTGAGTTCGGATCCCCACTCCAAATTTTATGTCTAAATGAAATTTCTTCTCTTATTAATGGTTTCACTGTCAAATGTCAAAGTGTTCACCACGTCAATGACTCGTGCTCATGTAGCGAGGTAGACCTGCCTGCTACATATAATTAAGCATGGAAGGAAATTTCTTCTTATTAATGAGGTTTTTCACTGTCAAATGTCCAAAGTGTTCACCACGTCAATGACTTGTGCTCATGGCAGAGGGTAGACCTGTCTGCTACATATAATTAAGCATGGAAGAGAAAATACAAGTCTGATTGGACCAGAAAATAGGAGCCTGTCAATGTCATTCTTTGTGCTTCTTTGTTGTTGTGAGATTAGGGAATAGGGATAGGTTTTTTTCTTCGAATTTGGACTTGTTTGCATTTGTGTTTTGTTTTTATGGCCCTTGTGTTTTTGCTGGTGCTGACCGCGAATCGGCTGACCCGAGCAACAGATTGGTAGAGTGCATGGTGGTTGTGTCGAAGACGACTTGTGTCAACGGACGGAGTTTATTTGGCCATCATGTGTTTTGCTTGGGCTTCTATCTCACTTGGCCTACTTGCAGCTTTTTCTTTAAATTTATCACTTGTAACATTTTTTCTATCAATTAAGCTTATGTTTGACGGAAAAAAACCATTACCTAATACAGGCTCCTCACATTATTTGTGAGGATGTAGAGTATGTCCTGTTAGGAGAGATTTTTCAAGTAGTGGGTATTCAATAAGGTACTCTGTGTCATAATACAAGTGGAGGAATTTTTTTTTTTTTGTCATTTAACTTATTTTATAACACGTCGAGTATCGGGCACTTGAAAAAATTTGTCTCTAGTTAAAAGTTCAAGAATTAATCTCATGTATTGATTTCAGTCGCATCTCTCACTTGTAAGAGAATACATTTGCAGAAGTGTGGTGGGTGATTTGTATTCACCATTTCTCCTTTTATAGGTTTTATGTATTTAATAAATCCAAGATTTTTTTCTGATTTCCGTATTCACCTTTTTCTCCTTTTTTTTATAGGTTTATATGTTTAATAAATCAAGATTAATAAAAATTGACTTGATAGTACAATATCGTTGGATAAATCGTAATCTTAATTCGATGATACATCTTGTTGAATGGTTTAAGGTCATTAGGCTAAAGCAGCAAATTAATTTGAATTATTGATAGCGGTGCGAATTCGATAGTGCGTGCAAAACGAAATTTTTTCGTAATAAATAGAGAATGGCGGTGAAAATCTCCTTATAATAACATTAAATATTCAGCGGTTGTATTTATTCTCTCTCCCTTTTCTTTTCGGTCATGTCAAAGGTTTAAATCTATATTTAAAAGAGTAATTCTTGCACCATGTAAATTTATAATATTCCTAAATTCTCCCGAAAAAAATGGGCACAACCCTCAACCCCCTCGCAAACCCTTTTCTTCTTCTTCTTCTGCCTCTCCTCATTCTTCTCGAAAAACAACAATCCAGTCCCCACCCATCTCCATCTCAGGTGAGAGTCATTGGGCACTCCACTGCATCTGGGATGGACAAGTCCCACCGCAACCGCTGCTCAGAAAAGGACGACGCTGTTTTCCAGATTCTCATTCAAGCACTCTCTGAAATCCTTATGGCGTGGAGCGCCAAGAGGAGGTGGTGGACCAACCTACTATGGGATGGCTCTCGACGACGCCGTCCCCTTGCCCTCTAAGGAGGACGAGGAGCGCCAGAGTGCGACCACGGCGTCAGACGGTCAAAGTGGAACGGGGGCAAAGTGGCGTCGTTGCAGAGCTTCCATGGAAGATGGAAAAACTGTGGTGGATGATGAGAGAAATGGGAAGGCGGACTCCGAGAGAGAGAAGAGCGAGAGAGAGAGTTGGGCAGTGGCTGCAACACCCCTTCTCCATTCATTTTTTATTTTATTTTAACAATGGATGCGATGGTTATTAAAATAGAAATTCTGTAAGTGTCTAGAGATAAAAATGGGTGTACAAAGAACTCATTTAAAAGAGAAAAAAAGAACCATGTGGTAAACAATCGAAACGGCATTATTTCATAATAATTCCTAATGAAAAGTTGTTTAGCTTCGTCGATCATTAAATTAGTAACAAACATAACTCAGACAAATTAATTCTACATGTCCCGCTTAAAGTACAGCGTCAAACAAATGCACGCAGATGGAAACTCTCAGCAACCAACAAAAAGCCAGAGAACGGTTTGACACAAAACTTTCGCTGCTCAGCAAGACTCTTACCAAAACCCGGTAGCAGTTTGACAGGCTCGATCCTTGTTACTCATGCTAAATTGGCGATATCGGTTGCAGAATGGAACATGGAAGAGTTCCCAATTCCCCGAGACATCAGTCTTCACCAGGAATGAGAACAGCTGAAAAGATAATACCATCAAAGCGATTTCTTCTCGTAAGAACCAGACCATGAACTCCACCTTCTACTTGTGCTGCTCCTGTTCTTACCTGCATATAAAATACATTGTCAACTGATTGAGAAAACCAAAATTAGTTCTGATACAACCATCATAACATCTCAGGTTCCATAAGCAATAACAAGGTAATGGAAGTGGAGTGCGCTTTTCCTTGAGAGTAATAGTTGGGGCTAAGGAAAACTATATATAAGAAGTAGCGGGGAGAGGGAAAACCCTGAGAGGTTACAGGTTTCTTCCCCTATAAGTAAACAAGTGTGTGTATACAGTGACACACAAGTGGCAATACTCTAGATTAATAGGTTTTTCTTCCCCACTCGTTTTGGTAGTTTAACCTAAGAGTGATGAACAAGAATACAACAGATAATAGAACAGACTACAAAAAGAGTAAGTTATCGAAAGAAACATTGGCTACAGCATTAATTCTCATTTAAAGCATAGAACTAAAAATGACATCCTTAATAACGATGATATGAATAACACAACCAACGTATGCAAATCGTCTACTTACCTCCCCAGCCTTAAAAACCTTGATTTTAGAGGTTGCGAGCAGACTGCAATATGAAGAAGCACAAGATCTTGGAAACCTTGCTTTACAGCTTGCATTGTGTATGGTATGAACTTCAAAACAGAACCTTTGTCTGCAACTGCCCCAACTACCCCCTGTGCAATTTTCAGCTTAGCTGTATCGCCCCAATACCTCTGATCACTCCCTTTTGTCATTGCTTCAAGAGATCCCATGCCACGATATTATTTTTGTTTCTCGCGACCATTCTAATAGAAAACATGAAATCACTTATATCAAACTGTTTCCTTAATAGAGGTTAAGCATGCTGAAAGCTAATCAACAATGACAAAGAAACAACAAACAGCATGTTGCTTGTAAAGACAAGTATGTTGAAAATCACTTATATCAAACTATTGCTTTAGTTCGGCAATAAAAGGAAGATACACGTCATTTGGGTTATGGTTAGATTAGCAAAGACCACTCTGTCAAAATTAAAAAAAAATTCAATCAAATGCTTAGTAAGATAATTACCATTAAAAAAAGGAAGAGGCACAGAAATGAAATACTTTCTGTCCAGTACAGTACTCCATAAGTTTAGCTTTGACATGCATCCATGAAAAATCCAATCACAATTTCAAGGAACCGGGCCCTTACCTAGCCTAATCCTAACCCATCACCACTTACTCTCACCATAGGCTAATCCCAAGGGTTCCAAAACCCACGACTGTATGTAGGCTTCAAACTTATTAAGTTCAGGTCATCAGGAGCGAGTCCATGCAAACATACCGATGGCATTCCTAATGATGTAAAAGCATAAAACATTCATGGCAAACCATAACACATCAATGAAGTAAAACTGATCTGTCCGAACAATATTGATGCAGTCCAAAAGGATGAGATATAATTCCAGGATTCAGTATTCGTAAATCTGCCTAATAAATTCACTTATATGGTTATACCGCTCAAAAGAGTCGTCAAAGAACTGAAAAACATGAAGTAAACACTCATACAGGAGAGAAGAAGTGGGAAAGTAAATTTTATATCTGATGGTATAGGCTTTATATCTGTTCTAACAATAAAAACGTGAATAAATCCCAGACATACCCACCAGTACAAAAGCCCCAGGAGCCTCAGTGCTTCCAGCTAAGAAGCTTCCCATCATGACAGTAGAAGCCCCAAGGACCAAAGCCTTGACAATATGTCCAGTGGAAATACCACCATCAGCAATCACAGGCACACCACTTTGTGAAGCAACGGATGCAACCTTGCAAGCAGCAGTTGCCTGATACAAATCACCAAAATCAAAACTTTGAGTATAAAATGGTACCTTAAACTACACTGTTTTAGTCATCAAAGGATTGTCACTGCCAGAAGGTAAAGTCAAAACCTTTTGTTTTCTAAGTTCTATGTTTCCAAGTATCTAATAACAAGAGAGTAAAACACCCATCAAAACAGGATTGTTAAGTAGGCACAATGTCATTGATTAAACAAATCCTTTTCAATAATTTATCATCCACAACCAATTTAACCAATCACTACCAATATCATAACTTTCAACACCTCCACATTCTACAGGAAACCTTAATTTAGCCACCACCAATGATAACACAACCTAAGCATCAATCACAAAAACAACAAATAAACATAAAGCAGGCATCTTTATACCTGTCCCGCTGACCGGCGAGCGCAGGCCTCTTGAGTGGTACAAATTGAGCAGATCCATTCAACCCATAAGCCCATCTGTACCAGCCTATGAATCAAATTCTGCGCCTGACTCACAAATCACCACATTCCCTCCTTCATCCAAATTCGAGTACATTTTCTTCACATACTTTATCATCTCAATCTGATAAATGGAGTTCCCCTGAGAGCTATCCAACACCACTACATCAACCCACCTTCACCAACTCCTCCAATCTCTCCTTATCCGACTCCCTCGTCCCGATCGCCGCCCCGACTGACCGCCACGTCCCAGTAAGGTTACGTCCCAACCGCCAGTTTGGGGTACCCTTCAATCCTCTCCACCTCCTCCTTCGCCACCACATCAACAACCTCATTGCCCCTCACAGTCGCCACCACATCCTTTTTCTCCTCCATGTACTCCCCAATGGCCCCAAATCGGAACTCACGGCACCGTGAAGTCCGTACAGTTCACCATGTAATCGTAAATCTTCACCTCCTTGTCCCCCAATTTCACCCAATCCTTACCCGCCACGTACCCCAAAAGCTTCGAGGTGGGCTGCCACTCTCGATAACCAGGACAAAGGTTGGAAGCGTCAAAAACGTCGTCCGGATTGGATTCGATCGGCAGGATTTGAAGACGGGATTCGATAGAAGCAGGACCCGGCAGGACTTGACGGACCCGACCATGTGGAAGCTTGCTCGGACGACGTCGAGTTGGAGTGGATGATGCCGTGCCGCGAGTGCGGCCATGGAAATGGCCATGTGGGACTCGGTGACGGTGTCCATCGGGGACGAGACGCAGGGGAATCGAGGAGAGGACGCGGCGGCTGAGGTTGGAGGCTGGATGGACGGAGTCGGTGGGGAGTCTGGATGTAAGTGAGGAGGAAGATGACGTCATCGTAGGTGTAGGAGTAGCCTGGTTGAAGAGCCGGTCGGAGGAGAAGCCGTCTTCGAAGATTGAGGCTGACATAGCGGTGGTTGTGGTGGCGGCTGGGTGTGGCAGCGGGGTTTAAGGATTTTGCGTGTGTTGTTTTACTGGCTTTGGGGTTTTGGAGAGGGAAGTGGACTACTGAGGTGGGTAATTATGGAGGAAACGTCAAATTTATTGGGTGTGGGCGGGTGCATGACACCTAACCGTATTGCTTCTTTCCTTTTTCTTCTTATTTTCTGGTTTTAATCAGTTTTGTTGAGTTCTTAACTAGAAATTTAGTTTGATAGTTAGTAGACACAAACAAGTTCTCTAAAGATATTCCAACTTGAGTACAAGACCATGCGGTGACCACCAAGTATTCGATGAAATGCATACTTTGAAGTGGCGAGAATTCGACAAGTTATACCTGACAGTCTCACATCGGATGTCGGCTTGTCTTTACTAAATATTCAACAAAATGTCTCACTAATAAAACTATGCATAAAATTAACTGAAAGTCAATTTTTTTCACATTAAGAACTCGTGAGTTGGATTCCTAAATGCGCCACTAAACCTATTTTATCTTATTTTACATGTTTCGGTTTCACCTTGTAAGATATTATAAGAAAGTTAACTTTTATCCTTTTTACCGCCTGTTGTTACATTTGCGTAAAGTTGTTGGAAGTGGTACAATCTTCATGGCGTTGAATGCTTACTGCCGTCTCACCGAAAATGAGGAGGAGAGAGGAGAGGGGAGAAAGGAGGGTGAGATCGGTCTTGAGCATTCAATGCTTGTGAGCACTTGTGTGAGTCCGCTTCTACTTTATTTCATTGTTCTAACTTTAATGCTACATTTAGTATATAATAACGTCCTTATTCAAAAAACAATCTTAATGGTTGAGAATGGCATAAAATTGTGAGCGAAAGTGCTTTAATAGAGTGGATCGTAATTGTTTAGCACTAGCAAAGAAAAATTTCAGGATAAGTTGAGTCAGTGCTTTTGAACCTAACAAAGTTTGCACAAAGATAACACACTACAATCTATAACATGAAAAGTTATTGAAATCTATATTCATGATTGAACAACAAGTAATCTACACTTTACTTACAAAATCCTGTTCAATTAGGGGTACATGTACGAAATTTTGTATACCCATCGTGTCGATAAGTTGAAAGCAGGAAAGAAGAAAAGAAAAAGAGAATGCATTATGATTGTGATTGGTATCTTTTGATCTCAATAATAGATAAGCGACAATGTAACTTTGTGAGGCATCACCAAGATAATAGATTAGTTTTTTATATAAACAAAATTGCATTATGGAAAAGTATTGGGGGACTAAACAAGAAATTAGTGTTAATGTGAAATCACTAAAATGTACCCTCTTACTTGGATCAACAGTAACTAGTATGGCAGTTCCTCCAAATGAACAAGTGCCACCAGCAATAGTCCTTTGCCAGTAACTATTGAAGGCATAGGAGGCATGGGCAAACAATGAAGTCGGGCTTGAAGCACGGCCCATTCGGCTGGATGGAAGCGCAATCCGCTCCCGACCCACAAAACGGTGTAGCTTCTTGAATGATGGGGTCGGGCACAGACATGATTTAGCCACGCACCACAAAAGCCGCTGTCGGACCTCGTCTTGGACTCGGCGGAGTAGTGGGCGGAGGAACCCTACAATGGGAGGTAGGAACACACCGGTGGGCTTGGTTGAAACCCAAAGGAGATGGAACCGAAGAAGGCGGGCTTGGGGGAGACAAAACCGGGTGGGCTTGGCTCGAAATAGGGTGGGCTTGGGATGTAGATAGTGGGACTAGGTATAAAGTCCGGCGGGCTGGGGACAGTTTCGAGGCGGATTGGGAGTGGAGATGGATTGTGGTGGGCCTGGGGAAATGCTTGTTGGGCTTGGAGGTGGGGTTTGGATAGGAAGGATTGGGGGAATGCCAAGGAAGGGTGATGGGGAACTTGGTGGTGATAACACAATGGGTGTTGGGACAGTTGTAGATGGAATTTGTGGGGTATTGGGTGGGTTGTACAGTATGGAGGTGCATTTTCAGGCAAGGAAATTGGAGGCAAAAGAATCATAAATTGGCAATGTGAATGGTGAATCCACAGCATAGGGTTGGATGTCCTTTGATCCTTCAATGGAAAATCAATGCGATTTGATTAAGTCCAATTTGTTGCAGCACTGAGAAACAAATTTATGTGCCGTGTTGGACTTGGAAGAGTGCCTTTTAAAAATCTCATTGATCTTCTTGCCTCTGCCAAAACATATAGACTTGTCCAATTAATTTAAAATTCACCGTCTTACATATATCTCTCTCATTCTACATGCTTGAGTCACGTGGCAGAGATGCCGAGTATAGAAGACATGAGATATATATATCTTAGGTACACCCACGAATCTCCTCGGAAGCGGGGTTTAGTATGTATAATTGGTGGAGTAAATATAAATCACTGAAGGAAGAGGACTTACCGCATTCAGTGAAGGAAATAGTTGCCACAGTAAAATAGAAAGAGAATGAAAATTCTTGTGTGATTTGTACTTGTTTCCATGACTTGCAACACAACCCAAAACTCCAATTGAAGCTCTTCAAGTTCTCTCACAGAAAACTCAAAGACTGGAAGCAGCAAGGATGCAGAGAAGGAGCTTTACATATAAGAGAGGGCAGATTAAGCAGCCTTGGACCTCCATAGAATTGCCCAAAAGAAAGGGCAATGGCAGCCAAGTGGCTATAAAGATTGATTCTTTGAGCAGTCCAACTTTCGCGTAACTTTGTAGATATGTGTGATTGAAGGGATACAAAAAGGTAAGGGTTCTAAGAGAAGATTGTATTTTGCCAATGAATTATTCTGCATATATAACATCTCTTTGCCATCTCACTAATATTATTTTTGCATGCAGCAAACCCGAATATATGCTTGCTTGATCTTGGAAAAAATCAAAGTGTGGTTCTGCCCTTTTCTATTGCTTCACTTTCTACTCAAAGCTCTCTCTCTCTCTCTCTCTAAGTGGGGAAAAGCCAAGGCCAAGATACAAGGTGGATATGCATTATTCAAATGAAGAATTGGTTGTTTAATGTCAAAAAATTTTTGTTACTGTAAAGATTTTGTAGTTTAAGTGATTGAAAGCGTTTTACTCTATATTCAGTTTTGTGTTCATTTCTCCGGCCCCAATATCACCACTGTATCAAAGAATGCTTGTTACAAATCATTTTGTTCTGATTGGATATCGGCTTGGATTTGCTTTGTTCAAATAATTTTAACATATTTGGTTAAAAGTACATTTGCAGGTTTGATTATGAAACATAAAATGCCTTTAACACAAATTGCTTCGATGGGTTATTCTCAACACCATGTCCCCACCAAGGATTACTACACTTAATCGCCCAGTCTCTATATAATATTGAAGGGTGATTAGTGCTCTAATGCTCTCTGACAAATTAAAGGAGTAATCAGGCAATGTCCTTATTCATAAACATGGAAAAGGGAAGAACATATGCACCAAAGGCGTCTCATCAGAAGTCCTGAGATTTTAGAAGCAAACTCATCTCCATGTTCTTTTAGCCTGCTTTACTTCGACCTCGCACCAAATCCAAAAGCAACTAATCAATGAATTGAAAACATAACTCAAGTTGTTAAGAACAGTATTCATTTTTGTGCCTAAGTTCTTCGTATCAAGGCCTATTTGTGGGCTCTTACATGTAATCAAATTTGCAGAAAGACATAGTCTTGTGGCGGTAAACATGATATTTATAAATCATTATACCACTTTAATACAAGCCCAATCCTTCACCTGAAAGTATATTTACTTATTTAGGAATGATCAATTGAGCAAAGAAATAAAATATGTAATTATGGCCGTAATTTTATAAAGCAATGAAATTACAAACATTTTTTTTACGTATTTTTCAGATTCTTTACTAATTAATTTAGTTGATTACACATATACGATTTTTATACGTATTTTGTTCATCTCATTCTCACATAAAAGGATGGGCCAATTAAACGATACATACGGAGGACACATAAACTCTAGCTAATACAATTACCCTCATGTATGCAACGTAAGAAAGTTTGGAAGTTAAAAACTTAAGAAGAAAAAAATGGATTTTTGTTAATAATTCTTTTTTTGCACCTCAAAGCGAGACTTTTAACTTTTAAAGAATGGCTAATTACACTTTGCACTTTCGTAGTTTAAAGTCACCAACGATTTGGTCTCAATCTTTTAAAAATTAGCAACAACTATTCTTAAATTACAAGTGTTACTATTATTCTTTGGATTTGTTTAACTATAAAAGTGATGATAAATAACCCACGCCAGCCACGCTGCACCAATCAACTTTCATGTAAGTAAAACCAATTTCACCCATTTCCAAATCAAAGATAATAGTTATAACTTGATATCGAGGAGCCAATAGTGCAATACTTTGAAAGTTTAGGAGTTCATTTATCAAATTTCAAAAGATAGGGACCAAATTGTTAGCCTTCCAAATCACAGGGTGCAAAATGCAATTAAAAACAGAAACTTTCTTTCCAGGTATTTGCAGCACAGTACGGTAAACCCCCAACGCTGCCCGCCCATTGACACTTCAGTCCGCTACATTCAAAGCTAGGGTTTAAGACATCTTTTCAGCAATCAGGTAACAACATTCAACCTCCTATAAACCCTAATTTTATCCCCAAATCATAGTTCATAAACCAGAACTCAATGTTTTATAGGAGGGAAAGCTCTGCCCTATAAATATTTGTAAACTCACCAAAAACCCTACCGTCAGCTCTGCATTTCATAGTTTCATTTCAAAGTACCCAAATATCTGTGCAAATGAACTCCATAGTTATGGAAGTTTCAGGTTATGGAGCTCTATAACGGGTTTTCAATTCAATTTCTCATAAATTTTCTGTACCAGCGAGCCCAATTTTGTGGGGGGCTCTGGTTTTTCCGATGCGAATTTGGTTGAAAAGCCGGTTTCTTTAGGAACTGGGTTGATTAGAAAGTACTGCTCTGGGAAGAAGAGTGATGAGTGGACTGAGGAAATTGAGTATTTGGATGAATCAGGGAGTGTTATTTATACCGGAAAAGGTATACGGTCGGTCGAGCCGAGGCTCGACCGGCCATGTAAATGGTGGGCAGGTTGAAAAAGCCGATGTTGAATGCCACTGCCATTGCTAAGATTGTTGAGGTTGTGAAGAGGTGGAAATGGGGGCCTGAATTGGAGACCCAATTGGACAAACTTCAATTTGTACCCAACGCAGCTCACATTACTCAGGCCTTGAAGGTTATTAAAGATGGCGACGGGGCTTTGAGTTTGTTTCGATGGGCTAAAAGGCAGCCGTGGTATTTGCCGAGCGATGAGTGTTATGTGGTATTGTTTACGATGGTTTAAACCAAAGTAAGGACTTTGATGGAATCCAATCGTTGTTTGATGAATGGTGCAGGATTCAGGTAGTAGTGGGGTTTTGTCATCTGGTGCGTATATGCCGTGTCATTCAGTTCTTGGCTAAAGCAGATAAAATGGAGGTGGCATTTGTTGCTTTAAGAAGATTCAAGATTACGGGTTTTGAAGTTGATACTCAGACGTATAATTCGCTTATATTGCTGTTTTTGAATAAGGAGTTTACCTTATAAGGCATTTGAGATATATGAGAGCATACAGAAAGCTTTAAGCGTTTCATTAGATGGATCAACCTACGAGTTGATGGTACCAAACTTGGCATCGGGCCATGTGATGCTGCATTTAAGCTCTTCCAAGAAATGAAGAAAGGAACTTTAAACCCAGTTTTCATGTCTTTGCATCGCTTGTTGATTCAATGGGAAAAGCTGGGGCGGTTGGATACGTCGATGAAGTTATACATGAAATGCAGGGTTATGGATTTCAGGCCATCCGCTCCCATAGCTAATGTTTCTATGATTGAGTCATATATAGCCAAGCTGGGAAATTAGATGCTGCCCTTAGGCTTTGGGATGGAATGAAAAGCAGGCTTTAGGCCTAACTTTGGAGGTTATACACAATGATTGTTGAGTCTCATGCAAAATCAAGGAAGCGATATTGCAATGTCTACCTTTACCGATATGGAGAAGGCTGGATTTCTACCCACTCCTTCGACATATTCGTGTCTAATGGAAATGCATGCTGCCTCTGGACAAGTAGATTCTGCTATGAAGCTGTATAACTCAATGACCAATGCAGGTTTAAGACCAGGTCTAAGTACTTACACATCCCCTTTTTTTGATGCTTTTGGCTAATAAGAAGCTTGTGGACGTGGCTGCCAAGATTTTGCTTGAGATGAAGACCATGGGTTATTCTGTTGATGTGAGTGCTAGCGATGTTTTGATGGTGTATATCAAGGAGGGTTCTGTTGATGTAGCCTTGCGGTGGCTGCGCTTCATGGGTTCATCAGGGATTAGAACAAATAATTTTATAATCAGACAGTTGTTCGAGTCATGTATGAAGAGTGGTTTGTATGGAGTCAGCAAAGCCTCTCTTAGAAACGTATGTGAACTCTGCTGCAAAAGTCGACCTCATACTTTACACATCCATTCTAGCCTATCTCGTAAGATGCCAGGAAGAAGAACATGAGAGGCATTTGATGTCAATTCTTGGTGCTACAAGACATAAGGCACACGCTTTTATGTGGACTCTTCCGCACAGGCCCAGAACAGAGGAAACAACCAGTGTTATCTTTTTGTAGGGAATTTTTCCAAGGTATTGATTATGAGTTGGAAGAGGGGGCCTGCTAAGTACTTTGTTAATGTTCTCCTCAACTACCTTGTTCTTATGGGGCAGATAAATCCCGGGCCGGTGTGTTTGGAAAGTTGCCTACGAGAATAGCTTTTCCCGAAGGCAATAGTATTTGATCAGCAAATTGCTTGGTCCCTGGACGTTAGGAACTTATCAGTTGGAGCTGCTCTGATAGCAGTCGTGCATACTCTCCATAGGTTCAGAAAACAGATGTTATATTATGGTGTCATCCCAAGACGCATTAAATTGGTCACAGGACCGACTCTGAAGATTGTGGTTGCACAGGTTTGAGCCTGGTGGAATCTCCACGTCGAGGGTTAGCAAAGTGGTGCTGAGGGCTCCAGGTCACTGTCATGGAGTGGTTTAAAGAAAACCCATTGTTCAACAATTTCTTCTGAATGAGATTCAAATCCAAGGTCCGACATCCTCATGCTGACTAGACACTCTTTTTCCTAGTTCTGCACCTGAATTAAGATCTCTGGCCCCTCCCAAAATGCTCATGCCAAGGAAAGCAATGTAAACATAGAGGATATTCGAGATTTAGTTATGCATTTGTTAATGGAAATGTATAAGTTGTTGTTGATTTCTGACCTTTGTCTGAAATTAATAGAAACATGTATATAATCTTAAAAAAGTTCCATACAAAGTTCTTTGTTCTTTCTCTTTTAAGTTTGAATTATTGTGTGGGAGTTCACAGACTCCCCTTCCTCCTCCTAGCTTGCACAGGAACTGTTTCCGTTTCTTTAAGTTCTGCAGAACGATGAGCTTTGGTAGGAAGTGGATGCTGGATTGTGTACATTTCAGGCTTCTTTACAGGTTTTGTTAATCCAGATGATGCAGTGGGGGCGCAATTAAAGCTTGGAACAGTTTTGATATATGCGGACTGGGAGTTGCCTCAGACCTGTGCTACGGAGATTCGGTGAGTTGGAAACTATTCTTGCTGTGCTTCAGTTGCAGCAATTCTCTTTAGGAATTCATCATTTGTAATTATACATCATTGAACAACAAATGCAAAGTCAAGTACTACATTGGAGGGACTTTAATTTTGAGATTATATTTTCTCGAACATGATTCGTGTCCATGAAATGAGTTCAAAAAATCAACAAGGACAAGGAAGAAAAGTCCTTCACAGCCTCCTGGGAGTGGGGAAGAAGCCAAATCATATGCTGCTCAAATTCAAGCCCATTTTGGCTAGAGAGACATACAGCTGATCCCCAGAAGAAGTGAAGTATATGCTCCTAACTTGAATCTTCGTACTTTGCATTCTAGGGTTCATGAAATCTGCTGCTAGTAGGTCAACAAGAGCCATGTAAATCAAAATCCCGCTGCGGCAGCATTCAAAGTCCCTTCAACGATTAGAGCAGTCGGACTGTTCTCATTGTTAACAGTTGATATCCCAACACCGACTGCAATCCCCTACCGGTGTTGTGAGGAAAAAACATTGCCATGATCTATGTAGGGATTAGCCTTGAATCTTATTTAGAGTGTCTTGGAGTTATTATCCCTTCGGCTGCAGACCCGTGACTTGAATTCGCCTGCAGAGCAGTACAACAGAAGATTATAATTGTAATTGAGATAATTAACACATTAACTAGCTAATAGTCCTGATTAACGCATATTCTTCACTAGACAGTTTATTAATCATTTATATGTATCAAATAAACGAACAGTTTGTCACGAGGATCTTAATTGTTACTAAAACCGTCATTGTTGATACCTAATGACTAAATGATCTCAATTTGTAGTCACACTTTTCTTGTGAAGATGGCAGCAACCTTCTACTCAATGCTTACTAGATAAGTTGTAAGTCGTACCTGGGAGATGCAGCCACCGAGTCCCATGCCCTCAAGAACTGATGGAAAGATAAAGCCACCATGAGAGGCTTTATTGTTTCAGGACTTTGGGAAGCATAATGATATTCCAATTATAACTGAATGCACTAGGATCCCTGACTCCAACACCTACAAAGATGATAACAGGAAGTTAAAATCCAGAAAAGCGATACCGCATGTAATAAAAATTTAGTTTGTCATGTGCAAGACCATGGGGAAGTTAAGATGTTTTTCTTGATTAAGTTCTTACTTGTGAAATGACGCGGTGCCACAATTAGTTCCGATGACTTCAAATTCTTCGGAGCCATGTGCAGACCCTGTGAAGAATGTGCAAGACCCTGTGAAGAATGTGTGTGACAATATGTACGTGACCTGCATGATCATCATCCCCACTTTCTAGTTCATGAATTGTCACGTATTTGGACTTTACATTCGATCTCTGATAGTACCCGGTTGCCAATGAATCGACCATTAGAGTTCCAATGGCAGATACCATGGCAACAAAACCGGTGAATGGGAATTTCCCCATGGATTTTCTTCGACGCAGGGTGATCAAGTTGTCAAATGCATCCTGAGTATGTGAACAAACCCAGTTGCTAGAATCACGCCGGCAGCGAAGGCCTTGATCAGGAAGAAGACGTCGTTTCGGGGCCTTAGAGTTGAGTTTTTCTTGCTAGCAATGGCAGACTCACCCCACAGCACCAGCAACAGAATGAAGCAATGGAGCCTGGATTTATGCCAGAGTGCATCTTCTTTGTTGTGTTCTGCGTCTTCAGATTTGCAGGTGCAGTCTCCGAATACTACAGCGGGAAGGCAGAAGAATTAGAGAGTTATCTTCAACATGTTGGATGATTGAGCTAACTGAAGAATGAACATGGTTTTGAACTTTGAGATTTGGGAAAAGGGTGAGGGAAAGAGGGTGGGAAGTGAAGAGTAAATATATAGTGAAAGGTTTTCGAGTTTTTGCCTTTTGGGTTTTGATAATGAGCTTGATATTCAAACTATTGTCTTCTACGCATAAGAGAATTTAAACTAAAGTGCGATAGGGCAGACCACGTTGTCTAACTAATTGGTCTAACTCCATTAATGTTGCTTTTTAGGCCTTTGAGATAGTTGGAGTTTATTCTTATGTGGAAAAAGGAAATGTGCACTGCTGGATGATTGGAGGCACTTTGTTAGCAATGCAGATTAACATTCAAAAAAGAAAACAAATGCAGAAATGGAGAATTTAGTCTCAAAACTTATAAAGCTACAGGTTGTATGCAGTGCATGTAGCACTAACAAAGAATAGGCTGGACGTTCAAGTTGTCTGGACTCAGCAGGCAACTCCATCCCCAAGTCCTTTTTCAATGGATAGTGAATAGTATTTTTCATCCTTTATTAGTCATTTTGTTTTACATGTTTGTTGTTTTAAGATTGTGAAGATACTTGACTCTTTACATATAAAGACTCATATCTCACAAACCCGTGTGGTCGACATGTCATCATGAACTTTCGTTTTGTGATTTTAATGAGTTCTTGTCGTATAAGTATTAAAGCTGTGATTTATAGAGGAAGCGACTAGGAGTTAAGAAATTTTTGTAATCACATTTGACAAAGTTTCAGCATGAGCGATTGTATAAAGTTGTGCAGGTACATTAAATGACTAGATTTACGTGATTAAATTTTGATAATCTCAATCTAACTGTTCTAACTACAATTGCATCACGTACTACATATCAAGATTGACTAAAGTTTTAAACTTCGGAATTGGGGCAGTCAGAGAGAATCGTGGTGCTGTGTTTGGAGGTCATGGGGATGGCAACAAAAAAATGATAGCTAATTTGGAAGGCTTGAAATTTGGGTAACATCTAAGAAAATGAAGGCTCACATTGTTGAAGGGTAATTGAAGACAAAATGTTGTCGTCCAAACATAATGATCAAAGGAGTATGGCTTAGATTACATCGATTTGGAGATTAATTTAATATAGTCGACTGAAAAATGTCGATATTATGTCTTCAGTTTTCTTCTATATATTAGAAAATGTTCAAATTTTATTGTCAATAACATATTATATGTTCAATTATCAAGCTGACACCTTGCATGCAGCTACATGCATTGTTAAATAAATAATTGAACATGAAGAGCCTGCTTCGTGAATACTCACAAGACTTAACTAAAATGTATGATAGTTATTCATACGTTAAGCGTATATTGATTTGATATGGCACGGTGGCGTATTAAATGTATGTAAATCTCTATAAAAAAAATAAGTTGTCAAGTACATTTAATGCCATTTTTTCTTCAACGATATATTGGAGCTCAAAATCTTGATTTTTTAATACATACGATATTATTTACACTAAGGGTGGGTGGGTCTAAGCCTCATTGGGCTTACCATAATAATTTGGTTCGAATTCGTCTTTTGGCGAGAATAGAACTTAAGACCTCTAAAGCTTCTAGTGAAGAGAGAAATCTGTATTTGAAGCGCCAATCTTAAGTCTTAGAAACTCAAAATGTGATTTGGCATGGTTTAGAACTTGAACCTCATTTATGATAATTAGAACACCCATAACATCAAGTCACGTACAAACTCAAGCGGAAATATAAATAATTTACAACCTATTAGGTCTCGTTTGCAGGATACTAAATACAATATTTTCTTATCTTAAGCCTGCACTCATTTGCAAAGCTTTTAACTCAAAACACCGATGGGCAGTAAACTACTCAACTTCTACAAAAGCTATTACTAAAAATACTGCAAACACTAAACAAACGACAACTTTTGAAGGTCATTTGAAAAATGTATTTATTTTGAAGTTCCTTAATCTAATTTCCCAGTGCATTCTATAACAAGTTATTAGAGTCATGTTCTATAGAACTCTAGAATTCATCAATGAAATATACTATAAAATAATCACGGCAATGAGTGAATACAACCAAAATATTCGTAGTACATCCAACTCTCATAAAAATCATTTCTAAAATTTTGATTTCACCCTCGTTAATTTTTTCTGTTTGATTTCTTTAAGAACTTGAAAATAATGAAAAAATATTGAAATCACATGGTTGTTCGGCTGCCACTACAAATACTTAATATTCTTGTAATTTGGTTTTACTCACCTCATTGATTTCTCTTCCTGGCTATTTTTTAACATTCGATTGAATAAATGTAAATCAAATGACGTAAATAAGCAGAATCTGGAAATGATTTCCCCATTTAGACCAACTCCAATGGTGGCCTATGGCCAATAACAAATATTGACCTTTGGCTTTGGCCTTTGGCAGCTAGCATTTTCTCTCGATGGTGTGGCCTAAATTTTAGGCGAAAAGTTGTTAAATATTGTTTTAGCCTAATATTTTTTCCGTTAACTTTTAAAAAAAATGTATTTGTTTCAGATTAACAGCTTGTTTTACGAACATTTTTGACCTAAAAATATTTAAATTCCGATAAAGTCTCGAAAAAAATGCAAGGTCATATGGCCTTTGGATTTAGCATGCATTCTTCGATTACTCTGGGTGGTTTCATGATATCAACGTTCTTTGGTCTTCTCCTCTGTTTGTGATGTTGTCGTGGATGGGCACCGAATACGGGTACAATATAAATGGTCATCAATACGAACTAGGTTATTGTTTGTGGATGGTATCTACCTAGGTGGTCCCATTTGTGGGAAATCTTATGCTCACCCGCAGGTGAGAAAAAGAAATTGTTTTCAAAGAAACAAGAGGCATATAGGAAAGATGTGGAGAGAGCTTTCGGGATACTTGTTTCGATGGACAAATAATTAGGGGAACTGTAGGAATCCACTTGGCTTCCTTTTTCTTTGATTCCTTTTGCTTATCTGCGCCGGCGGTCTTGCTATAGATGAAGATGGGCTCTCTCATCTGCAAATCACCATCGACATCGACACTTGCCCTTGTGAGTTGTCTTGGAACCTTACCATACATTTTCATTCCACTAGGACAATCTTTGAGGATGTTCCAGCATGAAAATAACTTGAATTCGTGACCTTTAAGGTATCCAAGTGTCATGAATATGTATCGCTTTATTAATCTGTATGAAATAAATAAAGATTGATTAGTTAAAAATATAATTATGCATTTAAAATCTAATTATGGACATCAAAAAAATAATTTATCAAAATAAACTCACCATATCTTCTTGACTCTTTCCACTTTCAAGCACATCTTTGAAGCTGTTGTGAGCGACTTCAACAAGTGCATTTTTGTTGATCCTCTTAAAACGATCGTACATACCATGAGAGTTAAAGTGGCTTGTCGAACAGCAGTGGGGGGAGATGTGCTAATGAACACCCTTAGACCGAGACCAAAATTCTTGAATATTTTGGTTGCGTCGATAACACCATCTTCGCTAATATTGATCCATACTTGCACAAGCTATATCTTCATCTTTAGACCAATTTGGTAATTTTGTACTAATTTTTGGCATCTTGAAATTTTTAGAAGTGGGTAGAAGGAGAACGAAAATTTGGAAGTGGGTAGAAGAAGATTGCTAATCTAGAAGTGGGTTTAAAATGATTTAGAAGTGAGGTAGAAGAAAAAAATGAAATTTGGATGAGAAAGGGAAAGTGATTTTGTGTGGATGCATATAACCAAATGAATGGGTATTTATAGGGTTTTTGGTGAAATTCTGAACAAATATTTTTATTAATTATTTTAGCGTTGGATGATTTTTTACCGTTAGATTTGATCTCATTTGATCACAACCCGTTGGATCTAGATAAAAGTAGTTGAAATGTGACGTTGGATGATTAAGCGTTGCGAATAAATCTCATTAGTTGATCTCAGCAGCTGCACTGATGGCGAACAACCATGGCCGTCACCCACGTCGTCCGCCCGCCGCGCTGGCGCCGTTCCGCGCACGTTGGTCGACCCTCTCTGCCTGCGTGCCTTGCCGCTCCGCTACCCCGATCGCGGGGCGGGTCCCTGTTTGGTAAGACCCGAAGAAGATTCGCGGCGAATTTCATCTTTTTTTTGTTGGGTTACCCCTTGGGCTTATTTCTTGGCCACCATTGTGCAGAACCAAGTCCAAGGGCTATGGCCTAAAAATGTTGGCCTTTGGCCACCATTGGAGATGGCCTTACTAAAGTATTTTAGACAAACAATATAATTCCTCTCTGCATCATATACCACGTTCTTAATAATAAGCTTTGCTTTTCCCAAAGGAAAAAAGCCCAGCCCTATACTCCTGACTGGGCCTCAGGTGCTCTTGAACTCAATTTTCTTGGACCTCACGCCACACAGCTGCGCGCGCTACGCCGCGTCTGACTTACTCATACAACTACGAGTTTCATTGACAGTGACAGAGAGTCAGTGACATAATCAACTTATTTTATTAAAAAGAAAAAGAAAAGAAAATCTCTGCTCTGCTTCTTCCTACCCATCACTCCTTTGCGACTCTCTCTCTCTCTCTCCTCTCTGTCTTTTGCGTTGAAGTGAGGTAGAATTTCTTTCCTTGATAGATCTGTGAAAATCAACTACATTTTGGTTCGAATTTGCGTTCGCATTTCGTTTAAATTTCTGTTTGGTTGCCCGGAAAATTGCGGGGGAAAATTTAGATCTACCTCCTAAATCTTCGAATGACTATCAACATTCTGAATTCTCAAAATTTCTTGAAATTTCGGGCTACCACTTTGATCAAATTAACAATTTGCGGTAATGTAGTCTGATTTACGAGTTATGTTTGAATCCTGATTTGTGTAGCTGCAGTTGTATTGTTCCAGCTAAGTGAGCGATATGGATTCATCAGTGAGTGCTATATAACCAGCTCAAGGTTTAATTTTTGATGGGATTTTTAATTATTGCGTTAAAGGTAGTATTCAAATTTACGGATGGTTTAGCGTGGCTCAATAAGTGCTGTTTTCTGTGCATCAATCCCCTGCAGGCAGCAGAACCATTTTTCTTATTAGCCGGTCCCAATGTGATCAGATCGGAGGAGCATATTTTCGAATATTACAGCACAGTAAGAGTGTTGCAACAAAAGTATGCTCCTTCTCTTTGGGATTTATGCATTTTGTCGAAATGGGATAAAGATTGGATTTAAATCTGTGTATTTTTAGAGTTTTTAGTAGATGGAGATAATTTGCTGTTTAATCTTGCAGGAGTTGATTGCCACTGGTTTCAAGTGAGAGCTTTGACAAAGCCAACGTCGATCCTCAAAATCATTCCGGGGTCACGGCTTGGAAGGGGGGCTTAAGGTGGAGCATAGTCATTATCTTGTTCTCATGCTAAGTTTATATATATGAATCACTTTGGTTGCTAGTAATTCATAAATATAAGAACTTACTAGATGTTATTCGTGTTCAAATATATTCTTAGTGTATTTGGAGTTTGAGACTGCAATACAGTGTTGTTTCCAGTTCTTTGATGACATGTGTTGATACATGTAAGCTTGTAACAACTTAAGCTGCAATATTACTAAGGAATACAGAAATCATGATCAATTCTTTCTGGGTAAGAATTTCTCTTGATTAACATTAACTGGTATTACTTCACCTTAGAATCGCACAGTTCCTCTTTATTTCACCTTTTTCTTTTAGATCTGAGAAAGGTCAGCAGCATTTGACCTCCTATTCTGAAGATGTGCAGACTAGCCAGAGTGAGCATTCTATATCTCTATTCAAGTGAAAATTTTTTAAATCATGTTTTGGTATACTTGTTTGCTTCAGCTTTAAATCTTGATCGTCAAAGATAAAGTCTTAAAGTAGGAAGATCAAATTTTGCTGGACAAGACAGTTTGTTTTGCTGAATAAGCATGTACCATTTGGGTACCTCCAGATAAGCTATCTTTATTACTATATGTCTATGTAAAAATGTGTGTGGATAGAAGTAGAAAAAGAAACTTTGGCATAGGTTATAATCTACTCTATTACTAAATTTTCTTGATTTTGGACTTGGTGTGAATCTCTATATGCTCTATCTTGAATGTATACTTGCATGTATAATGAGGGCAACACCACACATCCTTGTATATTTCTTTACCGTCCATATTTAAACAGCAGGCCCCGAAGTTTGACCTAGCTTTTAGGTCATGAACTGTTTCTCACATTTTCCTTTGCTTTTTTGTTTTTTCTAGTGTGAAGCAGTTGGTAGGTTGCAGATATTATTCAGATTCCTGCATTTTTATGCCGCCGGTGGAAGTTAATATGGAACCCTGTGCCTCCACCAGCAGATATTTTCATGACAAAGTTTTAAGGATGTGTTGCTAAAAGAAAGGAATCAAAATTAAAAGCGGAAGTTTAAGGATGCAAATGCGGGAGTTTATCTTATTTTGACTTCCTATGTTGACAGACAGATCTTCTAGTTGCAGCAGCCAAGACTGGAAAAATTATTAATATTAAGAAAAGGGCCAGTTCTGTGCTCCGTCAGTGAGTGATTTACTCTTTTTGCCCTCTCTCTCCACTCTCTCTGCATTTATGATGAGTGATTTATTCTGACCTAGTGATTACAAGCATCCATAACTAATCTCATTTTAAATTATTTTGGTATCCTTGTGCTTTTGATATTAATCTTCAAAGTGTCCATATTTTAAGGTCATAGTAAATTGCTGAGAAGGTTAGACTGGCTGGAAACCCAAACGTGATGGTTTGTGAGAGAGAGGAACTATGTTTGGCTATAGTAAGTCTTTAACAGTTAGCTATTTATCTTCACTGAAGCTGGCATCCATTGACTTTCATCAATGTTCTAGTGCTACCCCCACTTACTGTGTGTGGCCATTGCTTAATTCTAGTGAAAGTAAATTCCCATCAGTCATGTTCCCCTTTCCACCCCCATATTTTTCAAGCTTTCATGCATTGACTCTCCATTCGTATTGTTTAAGATTTAAGTTATTAGTGATTTCTCATATTTTGGTTCTGCTCAGTTGATTTATCCTATACCTCTGATTTGTTTTTATAGATGATTTAATTGTTGATCGCGCAATTTGGAGTGGATCAGGAAGCAAATTGTCCTGTTGTAAGTTATTGTTTTATATTCTACTCTTCCTTTTCTGTGATCTTGTTACTTTGTTTCCTATGAAAGAGAAAAAATCATTACTGTGAAATGTGAGAATACTGGAGGTACAACTACTTTATTCCTCCTTCTCCAGGCAAACAAATTTTTTTTTCAGTAAAACCAGGCAAACAATTTTCCAAATTGCTTTCTAGTGTTTGATTGAAATAGAAAAAAAGTGCTTCTGGGAGTTGGAAGTACCTTTGGAAGCCTTGCCTGTTGAAATACAGGGAAACACTCGGCTTTCTAACGAGGTTGTAATGATCATCTCAGAAAAATACAATGATATTTAGACTCTTATATCATGTATTTGTTTTCTTCATGACTAAAAGAAATTCAATTACAAAGAGGGTGGAGTATGTGTTTATATGTAGCTAGTAGTTCTGAACCGTCCAACTGTAATGTGACAGTATAGATATAAAGGAATTGGTTGACAACTTGACATGTATCTAGTTCAGTTGGGTGATCATTAACTGCTCCTTATGAAAGCTTTCAAATATTGGTTTATGTCGGATAATTCCATATTTCATTCTTCGGTCCCGTTTTCAATATTGATTGCCTAAAATGCTGCCTCTATTTTTCATTTTACTTTCTGAAGGCCAAACCGTCTAACTCAGCTCATGTGTTTCACTACAGGTTGCTGGCCCGTCACACATGCATTGCAACAGCCTGCTGGGAGAAAGGTGAAAGTCTTACATATATTGTTTCAGAACTTGAAGTGGTCTGCAGCTTCTCTTAGAAGCGCATAGTTATTATAGCCACAACTTATGTATTCATGATATTTCTTATTAAAATCTGTAGACAATATTATTTATTCATTTTCCGCGTCTTCTTGACATTGTAATAAAGTGAGGAACTTTGGCTTTATCTTATTGCATGTCTAGATGAAACTGTTCTTCCCTTTTGCTATAACAGCTATAATATGCTTACTTTAATTTGCCATTATTAATTGTTGAATTTTGATTCCCTTACTTTCTCCTATAGTTGAATGATGGAGGTGTTGCCAGCGGTGGTCTTCGTGAATTGATTCCATGCATTGCAAGGACAGCAGTTCTTGTTGGAGTAGATGGAATTTTCATGGAGGGTAAACTAGCTCATCTGATGCCTGCATTTATGTTTCAGCCTCTTTTTAGAATTGTGCTTCTTATTTCTGGGATTTACTTGAGCACAAATTTGTTGCAGGAGATTTAACTAATTCCATTTGGCATTAATGCAGAAAATAACATGAATTCATAATGAGTTCACTTGGAAAGAGCTGTAACTGAATAAATTCTCTCATTCTCATTTGTCTAAGAAACTATGCATGCAAATTTGATAGTGTGTAATATGAATTCATCTTAGCTGTTGATTGTATGGCCACATGAGTTTCGATCTGCAAAGATTTCTTAGGGTAGTCTTTACTTTGTATTATAAATGGATTCACACACACACACACACACACACACACACACACACACACACACATACACACACACACTAATCTACTTGCATACAGACTTTGGACTTGCTAAGATTTTCCTTTGGGTACTTAGGTACATGATGATCCTTTAAGCGCTCAGTTGATGGTCCAACTCAATGGGTGAGTCATGCTTTGTTATTTTCAAGTGCATTTTCTCCTGTTTTGGGATGTTTGAATGCAGGCATTGTTTAACGCTAGTTTATTAAACTGTTTAAGTTACTTCTTGTTTATGATTTTAGCCCTTGCGCCACTTGGAGGAACTGCTGGTAGAGCTCATAGCAATTGCTGTAAGTCGCCTTCCGTATCGAGCACTTACATTTATGAAGTAATTTTTATGTCAAGTGTTGAAAAACTCCTTGAGATTTTCATGTACATGGAATGCATAATATCTTGGTTTCTTGGAGTCTCAATTATATGGTTGTTACATTAACCTTGGAAATGCAGTGTTAGCTGTACTGTAGTATGAATACTAGATTCTTTTATCTAGACATATTTTACATGGTATAGTCTTCCCTCGGAAACCTTCCTTGGCATCCTCACAAGGCTAGATAGTAAAATAAAGGAACAAAGAATGATTTGTCATTTTGATTTTTGTGTTCTTAATAATATGATTTTTGAATTTATTGCTGAATATTGGCCTGGATATTCTGTTTTGTTGTTAATTCTTAGAGGGTAAGCAAAGGGGAGCTTAGCGTTTCAACATTGACCTCTCACCCTGTCAGCGATTAGAGACTTGAAGCTACTCTATTGTAGTAGAAGGGTGGTATAGTGCACACAGTATTTGTCTGTTTTTCGTTTGTTACCCATTATTGTGAATCGGTGGTGTGTAATAGCCCATGCTAGAGTGAAAAGGAGAGCACATCCACCCTAGAATCCACAAATTGTAATTAGTGAGGTGCAGAGTTTGGGCAAAAGAATCTGCCCGCGAATTGAAGCGAGCATTTTGTGGTACCTCACTTCAGGCAATATGTAGGTCTAGAACTTGAAATAAAAAATTGAGTTAAGTTGCAGAGTTTCTTACTCGTCACCGCCAACAGTTATGCTGTGTGGTGATAGATTTTCAGAGAGTCTAATAAACATTCTTTGGACCTTAAAATGGCGGCTTCATTTTCCGTAACTGCTAGCCCCATTCAAGTTCTTGTTGATTTGAGTCTGCTCACGTTGTTACTTACATATGGTTTTCATTCTTTCTTATTTCAGGTATTATCTGTGTGTTCAAGTATTATATGTTAAGAAGGCAAGAAGCGCTGCCGCTCTTACCGCGGCGGCGGCGCCGCTGCGCTGGAGAGGGAGTGGCATTCTGCCGCAGACTCCCCGACCCAGTTGATCTGTCTGCACTTCGAAACATGCCCACAGGATCAAATATGAGATAAGTGCTCATGAATTCATTAATGTGTGGCTTTCGGAGTTAATCTGTTATCTTGACCCGAAGAAATTCTTTGTCATGATTTTTTGTGTTGCGTTCCTCGTTAAATATTCCGTACGTTTTATTCAAGATCTTGGAGTTCCGACTATGTAGCTTGTAGCTTAAGAAATACTTTCTGTTTTCTTCAACTAATTAAAACGTTTACAGCAAAATGCATAACAACAGATTTTAGACCGTTAAATAACACATGTTGGTGGAGATTTTGTTGGGGACGTGTTTGCACTAAGTAGTAAGTTGGTGCTTAAAGTAGTTGTATATCACGACTGTTGTATGTTAGTGCATGAAGAGTGGTAGTGTTGACGCGTGGAGTAATGTTGTGTTGAAATGCAATTTACCACTCTGGGAAACAATGTAATACCTGCGTGGTTGCATTTGGTTCAATATTACAGTGGATAAAGTGTTGGATTTTGCAATGCGTTCGTTGGTAAATTTGGTATTATAAAAGTATAATGCTCCATCGTTGTGAAAAAGTTTTTGAAATTACTTGAAAACTCTCGATTTTTCCCAATTTTTCTCTTGCTCACCACTCTACCTCAAATGAAACGCCGGAGAAGTTTGGAACATGACTAACGATAGTATTAGTCGGTTAAATGAAAAATCGATGAGGATGAACGCACCATAATGCATATTATTGTTTTCCGCCAAAGTGTAAATACGCTAAATAGTTTTAATTCAAATTACATGAATGTTGCGAAGTGAATTCGAAAGTCTTAAGTTGCATGGAGATGGATATGTCCATCCCAATGTCTTATTTCTGCCCATCTTATTTTTCCACTCACTATTAAATTTAAAAATTTGAGAATCTCTTTCCCCACCCTCCATTATTCCTAATATAACACTAATATATTAGTTTTTAGAAAACCCTAATACATCTTTAAATGATACCAAAAAATGAACAATAATTGAAAAATAAGAATTAAACGAAAAGGCAAAGAGAACCCAAAACATACTAACCTAGAATTTACTTCGAACCCTATAAAATCTTTGACCCCGAGAAACTTCCATCCTTGTTCAAAATAAATATAGGAATCTTTCACAAAATCTAATAGTATATTCACCTTCCTAGGCCTTCCTTGGTGTGTTGTTCGCTATTAAGGGCAATGATAATTCTAATCAATCTTCTTTGATAAATTTACCATAGCCAAGTTGAATAATTAAATAAATTTACCTACATGAAAAATTAAAAATGATAATATGAATCACGATAAGAGTGGACGGGAAAGTTGGCAGATGTGGAGGTGACAAAAGAATGGGATCGCTAACGATGAGGTGAGTTGTTGAAGGTTCTTACATTTACATTTTAATTTTTGTAATTTAATTATAGTTAACAGTGCTATGTTTAAATGTTTTTTAAGGTCCTTTAAAGTCATTATGCAAGAGGTAGATTGAGTAATAAATTTTTAACTTAAAGTGGATAGAGAGAAATAAGACAGGGTAAATTGAAGCATAGCAACATAAAATAAAAAAGTCTTTGAGTTAAATACCAAATTTGCCCTTTAAAAAACAATAAAACCTCAAATTCATAACACGTGTTTCGCAGCCCTAATTCTTACAAATCAGAAAACCTCCTCCGCAGCGCGCTCAAGCCATCGTCGTCGTCTGCTCCAAAAATCCGGAAACTTTCACTCAGCCAAAACCTCCGATTTCTCGGCTCTCCTTATTTCTACCAATGGCCGATAACACCCGAAACATCCGAAACATGCCATACTGGCCCACGTTGATCACGCTTAAAGACCACTCACCGACCACCTAATCGCAGGAACCGGTTCCGGCGTCGTCCACCCCGAAACTGCAGGCCGCCTCCGGTTCATGGACTATCGCGGCGAGGAGCAGAGACGCGCCATCACCATGAAAAGCTCCTCGATTGCCTCCACTACAAAGATCACTCCATCCCAACCTCATCGACTCCCGGGCCATGGACTTCTGCAGCGAGGTCTCCACCGCCACCGCCCGATTGAGCAGCGGCGCTCCTTGTCCTGGTGGACGCCGTCGAGGCGTCCACATCCAGACGCACGCCGTCTTGCGCGAGCCTGGATTGAGAAGCTGACGCCGTGCTTGGTGCTGAACAAAGATCGACCGGCTGATCTCAGGCTGAAATTGAGCCCCATGGAAGCTTACACAGCGAGGTTGGTACGTATTGTTCATGAGGTTAATTGGATTGTGAGTGCGTATAAGAGCGAAATACTTGTCCGACGTTGATGCTATACTTTCTGGGCCGGCGGGGATGTGGGTAGTGATGAAAATCTGAGCTTTTTGGATAGCGGAGGACGATGAGGAGCGAATACCTTTCAACCCCAGAAGGGAATGTGGCGTTTGTGTGTGCTTTGGACGGTTGGGGTTTCTGCATTCGTGAGTTGCTGAGATTTACTTCGAAATTTGGGGTGAGCGAGGCGGCATTGACGAGAGAGCTTTGTGGGGACCTAGGTACTTTAATCCGAAAACAAAAGTGATTGTGGGAAGAAAGGTGTGGCTGGTATGAAAAATGCTAGGCCAATGTTTGTTCAGTTTGTGCTTGAGCAGCTTTGGCAGGTTTATCAAAGGCCGCTTTGGATGACGATGGCGGTGGGAAAGTAAATTAACTTGAGAAGGTTATCAGAATCTTTTAATTTTAGGTGCCACCTCGTGAGCTTCAGAACAAGGATCAGAAGGTTGTGCTTCAAGCAGTGATGAGTCGTTGGCTTCCGCTTTCTGATGCTGTGTTGTCGGTGGTTGTTAGGTGTATGCCTGACCCGGTTGCAGCACAGGCGTTTAGAATAGAGCGGTTGCTTCCAAAAGAGTTAGTTCAGTGATGGGGTTGATTCCAATGCGCTTGCAGAGAACGGAGCTTGTGAGGAAGTCGGTTGAAGCTTGTGATTCGAGCCTGAAGCTCCCTGTGTTGCTTTTGTATCCAAAATGTTTGCTGTCCCCATGAAAGTACTTCCACAGAGGGGGGGGATTAGATGGGGGAAATTAAACAACGTAAGTGAGGGTGAATTGAATGAGTGTTTCCTTGCATTTGCAGGATCTTTGAGTGGGGTTCTTTATTCAGGGCAGAAAATTTATGTGCTTTCAGCTTTGTATGATCCATTAAAAAGCGGAATCAGTGAAGAAGCATCTGCAGGTGGCTGAGATTACAATCTCTGTATCTCATGATGGGCCAGGATTAACACATGTGTGGCCTCTGCCCATGCCGGGAATCTTGTGGCAATTCGGAGCCTTGGCCAACATACTGAAAGTGCGACACTTTCATCAACGAAAAACTGTTGGCCTTTCTCAGTATGGCATTTCCAGATTGCTCCTACTCTAAGAGTCGCAATTGAGCCAACTCATCCTGCAGATATGGGTGCTCTGACTAAGGGTTTCACGGCTGCTGAATCGGGCTGACCCGTTGTTGGGAAGTAACGGTTTCTGATAGGGGAGAAAATGTTCTGTCTGCTGCAGGAGAGATTGCATCTTGAGAATGCATAAAAGATTTAAAGGAGAGATTTGCAAGGGTAAGCCTGGAAGTGTCTCTCCACCTCTTGTGTCTTATAAAAGAGACCATTGAGGGTAATGTAGCTGATAAACTTGAGAATTTAAAATTCTTCGTTCAAGCTCAGATTATGTTGAGAAAAAGACAGCAAATGGTAGGTGTACGATAAAGGTGCAAGTCATAAAGCTCCACCCTCTTTAACTAAGGTGCTTGAAGATAGTTCTGATTTGCTTGGAGATATCCTTGGGTAGAGCTTCTCAGACCAATAAAGGTTTTAGCGTAAAAGAGATTTCGGGTGCAGAGGGATGAGAAACCAATTGAAGCACTGAAGAAACGTATTATGGATGCTGTGAAGTGATATTCTATCTAGTGGTGACAGCGACCAAGGATCGGGTTGAAAATGTAAACTGAAGTGGCAAAAAGCTACTTGAGATATGGTAACTTGGCCCTTATAAATGAGTCCTAATATCCTCCTTACTCCAGACCTCAAAGGAAAGGGTTCAGATGACTCTGTCCTCATCTGTGGTTCCTCTACGTATCTCAAAAATTAGGATTTGTGGATGCTTCTGGCAATGGCAATATACCTGCTGGTATCTTCAGAAGCTCAGCACTTGTCAGTTGAGGCGGAGAGCCTTGAAAGCAGTGTTGTATCTGGGTTCAAGTGGCGACAGCTGGACCTTTATCGCGATGAACCTATAAAGTTTAGCATTTATTATTGGCTAAATTGAACCGTTGACTGCTCAGTCTGGTGTGATGAAGGGAAGCCTCCACCACCAACACAGGCAATGCAGTGTCTTCAGAAGACAGGTAATGACAACCATCAAAGATGCTTGTAGAAGCTGTGCTTCAAAAAAAGCCTCAGCTTGTAGAAGCCATGTACTTCTGTGAGTTGAACAAATCAGCTGAGCATTGGGTTCTATATGCATGCAGCTAAGGGCGGCGGGCTAGAGTTTTAAAGGAAATGCAGGAAAATCCCATTGTTCACTGGCTGCATGCATATGTGCCAGTTCCTGAAAAGCTTTGGTTTTGCGGATGAGCTTAGAAGATGGGGCTGCTGGTGTGCAAGTGCTCTTCTTGTGCTTAGTCACTGGGAAGCACTTCCAGAGGATCCTTTCTTTGTACCGAAAACAGAAGAAGAACTTGAGGAGTTTGGTGACGGTTCTAGTGTGCTTCCCAATACCGCGAAACTAATTAACGCAGTAAGACGGAAGAAGGGCTTCCTGTAGAGAAGAAAGTAGTACAGCAACGCGACCAAGCAGGACCTAACTCGTAAAGTGTAGAGTTGCTGATATACGTTAGCTTTAGGGGGTAGGGCCGATTTGGGTGAAGCGATTTACTTCTGTGGAAGTGTAAGGAGTTTTTGATATGTTAATTACTTTACTAAACTTAATATCTTCTGGCAAATTGGCAATGCTGCTATATAAGTTGGTTGCGAGTGGCTGTGTCGCAGTTTTTCGTATGTTGCTGTGGCTGGATAACAGTTTTGATGGCTCGATAGAAATTTTATTTTGAATGGAAAGATTTGGTTGCTGTTGGATGATGTTAATTTGAAGGTTTTTATTACTTTATTTTTAACAAGTTTATATCTGTGACTGCAAAGGCTAGCCAGGGCATTGCACGGTGTTCCACGACCAGCATGTTCGAGCACACTCTACCAGTTGCCAAAAGCAAGGGCAAGGGCATCCTAAGTGCTTGCCATTGCCATGGATATATGTTCAAAACATTTAGGGATCTTGTTAAAGGCAGACAATGCAATGAATAATAGTCGTTGGGGTGTTTTTTTTCCTAATTTTCTATTATTATTTTCAAGGATTTTCGCGTTTTGGTATGCATTTGGCTGATGAACCAAGATTGGCTGGTTCCAGATAAGTTTAGCTTCTTGAATTGCTTGGTTGATTGGTATAAAATCAACAATGTCTCACTTTATTTAGGTTAGCACAGATTCTATTCTACTAGATTATCTCTGTTAGGCATCCCCTTTTCATCTCCATTCCAATTTATGTATTTATGTATTGATTTTTGGCTGATTTTCCAATTTTTTTCTTCTTTTGACTTTGTTATGCAAATGCGATTTGCATAGAATACAGACATGCTCTTTTACTTCTAAAGATTGCATCTGTAAGAGAAGTAGTGCTAGGCGCTCCATTGAGAGGAGTTCTGAAGAAGCTTGGGGCAAGGACTGTTGCGTCCAATACTGCTGATGGGCTTGTGTGCATCGACCAAATGAGTCCTTTTTCCTTATTCCTCAGGTAAAATTACATATTAAGGCTAATGAGTTATCACATTGCTCTTGGTAGCTTTTATGTTCTCTACTTTAGCTACTTAGAAGGACTACGGTGAAACTTATTTTGATAAAACTTGGGAAATGGTTTTGCAGGCAGACCAATGGTAGTGTTCCTATGAGATTCAAGGACTCTATAGATATTGTTCTTTCAACTTCCTTCCTGCACAGGTATAATAATTATATGATCTTAAATTGCAAATGTGATTTTTGTACTGGGGTAGAGATTGTGAAGTTCTCAAATATCTGCTGATGAATGATAGAGTTAATAAGTTTAGATATGTAATGCTAGCTTGTCAAAATCTTCACCACTCAAGATATCTTCCTTGGATCTGTTTACTCATTCTTTTTGGATTCTTTTTAATGTTAATAGTGATGATTCTGTTACCATTTAGGAATTTGCTGGAAGCAAGGCGATACTGGCTGGACTTAATACTGCCCCTCCTTGCTTGTGGTCGCCTACCCTCCTTTAGAACTGAAGGATGCCCCTGCTGAAGCACTGTCTGCCAATGCAGGATTTGTCACTTTTGGTAATGTCAGGGAAATGGACAGTTTGTTTTATTTGTTTCTCACTTTAACAATTGTACTGTATACCACGTGCAGTTATTTTCGTCCGTGGAAGGCAAGAAGTGGATCGAACAGTTTGGAGTTTGTCCTTTTCATGCCCATGTTCGTTACCATGTTAGGTGTGGCCTTTTTAAGCCTGAACTTATTATTCACTCTAGTTGTCCTCAACTGTTTCTTACTCAATTGTATAATGTTTCACTTTCTATTGATGACAGGACATGGCATGATCTTGCATTGTATGATTAGTAGCATCTATGTGTGGAAGTGAAAGATTTTTTCTCTCTCATTATGTCTTTTGCTTTGTCTGGTTTACTCTTGATGACGCTTACGCTGTTCCAGTTTTTCTAAACTTCATGTACAAGTAATGTTGGATAACTTTCTATGCTTTTAATCCGTTGACAGGCACAATTCTTTTTGTTCTGTCCTTCTCTTTCCTGACTGGTCGCAGCATTCTATAATACTTATTCACTATTTTACTATGTTTTAGTTCTTCATTTGACATGTTTCATCTCAATTTCTTTTGTGTATAATTCTTCCAGTGTTCTGAGGTTTCATGCATACAAGGATGCGGCGTCGCGTGGAATCTTTGATTGGGAGTAATATTTTATCCTCCACTCCTCTGTAAATTCCACGGACATGTTCTGCTATCTTGACTAATCACTAATTTATATTACAAGAAAATTGATTGACTGCAATTATTCTTTAGTTTGGTTTTTGATCCATGGTTCGCGGTCAATCCTATCTGAAATGAAATAGCACAGAGCCTTATTGTTTCTAAATGATGCAAATGAATGGAAAAAGAATGTCAAAGCCTCTAACATTTTGTTGCTGCTGATCTACTGGGGGACTGGAGACAAACTGTTGGGTTGAGTCTGAGCTTAGTCCTTTGAGGCAAACCTCATATGCGAGGAGACACAGTCCTTTTGTCATTTCCTGTGAGTTGAGTCTGAGCTTAGATGGCATTTTGAAACACAGCTTTCCTAGAGTCTAGTATTAGAGCGGCAGATTAGTCTCACTCATTACTGTAAGTACAATGATTAATTCTTTTTCTTGGGAACAAAAGTTATAATGACTGCCATTCCACTCTGCTGCTTTTCTCAGGCTCTTGATAGGTACTAAGCGGTATGGAAAATACAAAGAATGCTGCTCAAAGTAGATCCTTCAAACGGCTGGTTTGTAATCAATTTAATGTTTTTTACAAATCGTAGTTGATAAAATTAGTCTCTCTTGCTGAAAGTCTTATTTTCTTGATGTATTGGATTGTAGAGCCTGAAGGAAGCCAGGACAAATTCAAAACAAACAAAGGCATGGTAACCCAAGAAGAGTGTCGTCGAAAGGTTGCTCGAGAGTTACGTGAGAACCCGTTTGTTTGATCGATGCTGGTACAAGTGATTTCTCTTGTATAATTGTAAAAGAGATGAATGTAGAGAACCGTTGTTTGATCGATGCTAGTACAAGTGATTTCTTCTCTTGTATAATTGTAAAAAGAGATGAATATAATTAAACATTTACTTTGTGAAAAAAGCGTTCTTTTGATTAGTTGAAATTAAGAAACATTAAGTTTATTAATTCCAGGTTTTACATGTGAAAACATCCACTGGAAGATAGATGAATTCCTTCCTTTATTTCATAGGGTGCAACAAATATACATCGTCCTATATATTGAGAAGAAAAGGTTTATGGTTTATATACGTCTGCAATGAAGCGAATAGAAAAAGGAAACAACAAATATACATCGTACTATCAAACATGAGAAAAACATCCTTTGGAAGCAGAGCCACTTTCAATGCAATTGCTAGTGCCGCCTTATCTTTGATGCCATCGAAGAATTGAAAATAGGCATACCTCCACGATGTCTTTAAGATCAATGTGCCATAAGCGCCCCAAAAGCCTCGATGAAGCCAAGTACCCTGCTTGGCATAGAACCACAACTTATCATCATTCCCATCTTCATTCTTGTATTTTTGCATCCTTAGATGGGTAGGGGTCATCTCGGGGCACTTAGTTGATACGGGCATACCATGATAATGGATTTTCCATATATATGGATGAATCATTAGCGTCACAGTGGCTTCAGGAAGGAATTCTTAGAACAAGTTGTTGTAAGACAAGTTGAAGTGGTTTAAAAAAGTTAAAGATGACAAGCTTTGAGGAATGCATCACGAAAGGTGGTTGTGTGAGAGAGATCAAGTTGAGCAAAATGCAAGTCTCCGATCTTGGCGGGGATCTTTCGATCAATTGATTCCTGGACAAGTTCAAGGTACCCAATTGAATGAGGCTGCTTACTTACCGAGGATTTTACCTTGTAACTTATTGAAGAAGATCATGCTCATCACCATAAACAGAGTGTTGTTGTACACAAGTTCTTGTCCCTTTAGTGTCAGTGTGGCTTGGTCAAAATAACGATAAAAGTTTGCATCAGGACCATTGACCAATGAAGACAAATTATTTAAACACATGGGAATGGTACCTGAAAGGCTGTTGTGACTAAGGTCGAGGATATGAAGTCGGCGAAGATTGCACAGTTGCTGGGGAATATGTCCGGTAAAAAAGTTGGATCGCAAGCGTAGCATATACATATTATTTGATCTTCCTATCCATTGTGGAATTTTTCCAGATAACCTATTGTTTCCAAGATCAATACTCTCCAAAAGAAAACAATTTTGCAAGGAATCGGGAATTTCACCGCCAAAATTGTTGTTGTTGAGATTTAATACTCGCAGTGAACTTGATACCCCCAACGAATTGGGAATATTGCCAGACAGATTGTTGTGACCAACATCTACAAACCGCACACTGAAATTGCTCCCCGCACTCCACCCACAAGGGAAATCTCCAGAAAATTGATTGCTTCTAAGCGACAGGACTGCCATGTTGCAAACAGAGGGAGGAATTGTGTCGTTCAAATGATTTTCAGAAAGATACAATTCTTGCAAATTGGGCATCAGCAGGTCAATATTGGAGGGAATTGGCCCTGAAAATAGATTGCTTTCAAGATCAAAGAAAGTGACTTCAGTGGACGACCAAAGTGGGAGTGGGCCCTCCAATTGATTACGACTCAAATCAATAAGCTTTAAATTTGGAGATTTCAAATTTAAATGGGAAGGAAGTTTTCCACGGAATTGGTTGTGAGATAAATCCAAATATTCGACTTTGGAAGATATCTTCAACAACCATTCCTCTGGTATCGAATCTTCCGAGATTCCATTACCATTGAGCACGACGTCCACCAGTTCAGTTTGAGATTGAAGCCATACTCCAAAACCAGAACGTACCTGACAGTTTATGATCCAAATTGACTGGAGCTTGAAAGGAGGAACCCAATCATAAGCCACGTCGAAACTGAGGGACGTGGGTCGGTCTATGTATCCTACTCGAAAATCTTGTAATCTGGTAAGATTTATGAAGTGGGCTTCCGTTATAATGCCTTCCCATGGATTAGAAGACATATCAAGGAAAACTAGCTGAGAGAGTTGTCCCAAACTTTCTGGAATGGACCCCTTCATATTATTATAAGAGAGGTCCAATGTTTTCAAGGATGACAAGTTTCCAATGGATTCTGGAATGGACCCGTTCATATTATTAGAAGAGAGGTCCAATGTTTTCAAGGATGACAAGTTTCCAATGGATTCTGGAATGGACCCCTTCATATTATTAGAGGAGAGGTCCAATGTTTTCAAGAATGACAAGTTTCCAATGGATTCTGGAATTGAGCCCCACAAATTGTTTCCACCAAGGTCGAGATTCTGCAAACCTTTGAACATTCCCAAGGAGGCCGGCAGTTGGCCTTCCAGCTCACAAGAATACAAATCTAGCGTCTCTAATGAATTATTTGGACACTTTGAAAAACTCCTCCAAAACTCTTCAATCCCCCCACCACCAAAATTGTTATCGTGAAGAGTTAAGAACTTTAGCTTGCATAAATTTCCAAGGAATTTAGGAATTTGACCTTTTAGGTCCATAAAAGATAAATCAAGGGATTCCAGAGATTTGAAGTTTGCAAATTCACTTGGAAGAGGATCACTGAAATGATTTCCAGATAGATCAAGTGTTATGAGGCTGGTAAGATTAAAAAGCCAACTGGGAAATGAAGAACTGTTAATACCATTTCCAGATAGATCAAGGACCAGAAGTGATGTCAAGTTAAACTTTTGTAGTGAACTGACTCCTGAGGTGCTAAGGTCTACAGCTCCGAGATCAAGGTATTTTAGGGAAGAGAGGTGAGAAAGCCAATTCAAATTTCTGGAAGATAAGCCGGAATTCAACCCCAGATCAAGAAAATTGAGGCTTGAGAGGTTACCAAGAGAAGGGGGAATTTCTCCCGCAAATGACGCAAGGGAGAGATTGAGATATTGTAAACTTTTAAGCTGCCCAAAGAACTTAGGAATGGGAATGTCTTGAAAATCATTGTAGCTTAGGTCCAAGTAATTTAAATGTTTCAAGCTAAGCAAAGATTGATTTATCTTACCTCCCAAGCGAGACTTCTCGTCCCACTCTTCATCGTCATATGGATTTCGGAGGTCCATCTTCACAACATGACCCGTGTGGTTGTTGCACGAAACCCCTTTCCATCGGCAGCAATCATGGCCCACCCAAGACGAAAGCCTACCAGAAGCATCGTGAATATGTTGTTTAAAGATGAGAAGTGCTTGTCTTTCTTCGTTGATGCATGATTTGTGTATCACACTGCTTGAAAGTTCATCAGCAGCCAAACAGAAGCAGAGTTTAGTAGTACTCTGCATGTAGCAAGAGGCCAAAAGCAAAAGAAGCAAATAGTGAGGAATACTGAAGCCATAGTGGCTATCCATTATCACACACAATTTTCTTTGCTTTGCTGCTGATGCTGAGCTACTAAGTTCGGGAGATACCGGAATTTATAGGAATAGATTATAGATGTAGGTGGAACGGTTGTTTCTTGGTATTTTAACTTTATTTTTCAAATTTATTTTCTTTTATAATGAATATTCATTTTTAAAATTATTTTTGATCCACGTGGCACAAAATTTTTGGGGCCCGATCAACCACGCATGCAGTTAACAGAGGAATTGACAGAAAAAGACTATTGTATGAACTTGGTATGAAATAAAGAGTCATTGTATGAAACTGAAAAAAATTGCAAGATGTTGTATGAAGTTGAAATTGGACGAAAAGTTGAGGGGATAAAATGTAATTTATCCTTTTTTTTATTCACGTGGCTCAAAATTGACATCCACATCAGCAAAAATGTGGGCCCCACATTTGTCACGTCATCATTTAACAGTCAAATTAATGGTTTGACTAACGGATGTATGAAATTGCAACCAAAACACAAGTTGGTGTATGACATTGTAATGTTTTAAAGATGATGTATGAGATTGCAATTACACCCAAACTTGAGGGTGCAAAATGTAATTTACCCTAGATAAAACTATGTAAACTTTTGGCACCAAAGTCTTTGGTGGGTTTCTGAAAGAGAAAGGAGTTATTGACTTAAGTCTTGGCAAATGGCATATCAGTGATATCACTAATAGTTAATCATAACGGAATCTCAATAATCAAAACAACAATTGAGGATGAGTTATTATTTGCGGTAAATTTATTATTTTATCGAACATCTGAAAAAAGACATAAAACAACAACTTGGAAACATTTGATTGTAAATCTAGTTTGCAGCGGCGAGAGGTAAAGCTTAAATTCCTCTGTTGTAAATTCCAACACAGGGAGAACAAAAATAAATAAAATCACAAGGTACATCAATTTCATAGTTACTTAAGACAAGTTCAAGTGAGACCACGAACGTCGGAAATGAAAATACTTTGAGGAATCTCTCCCGATGATGGTTGAGCGAAAGATCAAAGAGAATATCATCCTGAAGCTCATGTCCTTTTTTTTTTTGGGTCAAATAAGCTCATATGTCATGTAAACAGCATTCTATGATATAAAACCTCAGCTTGATGCATTCATCGGGCCAAAAGTTGGACTGCTTACCTATAGCTTACAAAGTATACAAGCGATCCTAAAAAAGTCGAGGGACTGAAATGGCTGTTCCCATCCAAAGGCAAACTTGAAGAACTTTCCTTCTCTTCCTTTGGCACAGAAAAGCAAAGTGACAAGAGTCGCCTCTAAAATAGATTCTCCGTCCAGAAAGTACACCTACAAAATATAATTTAGTAAGGAAACACTTGATGACTGACAAAATCGCATGACTTGTATCATTATATATGTACTGACCAGGGATAATGTGTGGATAGACTCTGTGTCAACATTAATTCACTCTGAGTTATTACAAACTTAGAGGACTAAACTGAATGAACATGGCAGCAATACTAAAGCATCAAATAAGCCTACTGCTAGCCATGTGAGGTAATTCCACAGGAGAAATGTGAATTTGAGGTCAATATTTACCGTAATTAACCAACCATTGGTTCTGAGGCCTTACAAAACTTTCCTCCAAATAATCTCTCTGCAAACCAGACCGTATGCATCATGGACATCGATTTTGAAATCCATGGACATATGATTTTGATATCCATGGCCATGCAGGGTTCTGATCAGGCTTGACAAATCTTAAAATCTTAAACGACAATGGTAGAATAAATAAAAAACTTACGGGGCAAACTGTTGAGAAGGGCTAGTGTTAGGAGACTTGGAATGTGCATATCAAAATCCTCTCTAGCACATTTGGAAGATATGTGCAAAGGAAATGCCCAGCGAGGTCGATATGCAGTTAACTGAACTGAGCGTGCCATGAAGATAATGTCACCAACAAACACAAAAGTCCCACCACAGTTGATTCCATGACTTCAGATGTTCTTGGATCCCATAAAATATTTTTCTTCTACTCACATAAGCATTCAGAGAATAGGGCCTTGAATATGTGACCTCAACCCACACCAAGCCTGGGGTGGGTGGACTTGAGCAGGACTCGTCCTATAGGCATCAACAAAAATTGTTTGTTTGCATTGAAACAAGTAACTGAATTCCTAAAAATTGCATCTTTTGCAAACATCGAGATACCGACCTCTGAACATATGCAGTTGCTGCCATTTGTTATGCTTATAGCCCATCCATCCGCACTTAGTAAGTTTGATCACATCCTTAGCATTCAAGCAGTGAAGCTTTCTCAATTCTAATTGGATGACCATCATCTAACATGCTTATATAAGCACAGGGAACAGTTGTAAATACGGTAAGATCATCAGGACAAGAAGACTGGTTATCTGCTACAGAATCTGCTTGCTTTCTTCTATCATAGAAGTAGGCACACCATACCCTTTATTGACTGTCCCAAGGACTTGGACATCAGCTGAATGGTTTCTATCTCCAGAAGTGCCAATTGATTTATCAGAGCTGTCATCTCCATCCATTCTTGGACATTATGGATCAGTACACCATCCACCGACACAATCACATCACCAGGTGACAAGTAACCAGACAAAGGCGATGTAGAAGCTACACCCAAAACCTATTTTCGGACAGTCACAAAATATAGAAACAAACAGGTGATCAAAGTTTGTTCATTTCAGACCATTTGATATTGGCATGGTCACAAAAACACAAAACAATGACACAATTCAACATGCTTGTAGTGAGTGAAGTACCATGGGGCTGTCACCATGTAAAGGGAAACAAGATGAAGGGCAGGAGTAGCAATGCGAGAAAGCACAAACTGCACAACACTGTAAGCTTGAAATTCCAATACAAATCAGCATTCAATTCTGCAAACAGAATTAAAACCCTTTTGATATAAATAGCAGAACACAAGTAAGCATACCACTGCATTGTGCCAAATTCCAGCACAATATATCCCTTGGAAACAGCAAAACAAGACAACAGTTGCAGAGACTCCGAATCGAAAGCTACCCAGAGCACCAGGAAACGAAACGCAACGAACACAGCAGCATGCTCCATTTGCACGCACTCACTGATTTCAATCAAGCCTACGTTTCGCTTCAAAATAATCAAAAACAAAAACCCAAAAATAGCAAATGCATAAAAAGGGTAAGAAATAAACAGAAAAAGGAGACAAGCGGCGAGAGCATGACGCAATTCGTGGCTACAGCAACTGAAATCACGGTGGCGGTGAAAATATAGGCGTGTCGGCGATTGAGGTGCGAAGGAGAAGAAAATCTACAGCTGCCAGTTGGCGAAAAAGCTTCCATGGAAGAGATTGAGAGCTTTGCCAGAAGCTCCCAGAGGAGGGGAGGGAGACGGAGAATAGCAGGTTAGGCCGAATCCGACACTGATGGAGAACCAGCTCTGAGAATCCGGCAATGGGTTCTGCCGAAATGGAAGAGTGGTTAGTTGAAAGTCAGAACTTGAGAAGTCGTAGTAGCAGCAGGAAAGGTGGTTGAAGGAGGAGGCGGCGGAGATGGGTTTGTGGGAGGTGAAGGGGTAGAGACTGCGATGAGTGTGTGAGGTTGGCCTTGGTCTTCCCATTCTGAACCTTCTCACTCGCCTCCCTTCCATTGTTGGTCGCTCCTTTTACCCCTGAAAGACCAAGTTTTCTCCCTTTTGTTTTTACAAACAGAAATGCCCGTGCGTTGCTACTTGGTCATGTTATAGTAAGCCTTCTAAAACCAAATTGCAATACAATTGATATTCATAGTGAGAATTAAAACCATCACACCTATAATATGACGACACATTAACCAATACGATATCACAAATTAATGAGATTCATTGAACACGAAGAATATATGACAAAAGAAAAAATAAGTAAAAAAACCAACACTCCACGTCACAAAAATGACATATCAGACATTTCCCTCTCAGGAATTTAGATTGAAAATATTAAGAGGCACCAATCTGCTTCATTTTAAGAAAGAATGAAAATTTAGAAAACTTGAAGGCTTGAAGCTAAATTGAGGAGTGTTAAATCTTCAGCCTCAAATATCCTTTGGAAGACATGCAATCAAAGAATTAAAATATATTGAAGATTTGAGCTTTAAAGAAAAACACCATGACAATAAAACTGATTTTTCTTCTATGAGAATTAATATTTGTGCACGCAGGGACTGCTAACAAATTTTGGCTCTGAAATAGTAATGCACGTAATAAAAAAATAATCGCTTCCTAGATGAAGTGCAAGATCAAATTGCATATCAACTCCATAGGGAAATAGTTAGTTACTTTTAAATCTAGATAAGCATTAATCCATTGCATCTATACCCTGGACAAAAAAATAAAAGCACCTCATAAAGTCTCAATAATATTGGAATAGAATTGGATTATATCAACTTTATTGTGAAGCTCATAACATATCAGACCAGAAATCTAAACATGCTTCCTAGAGCAGTCAACAAATGATATAAATTGATAAGCACAGCAAAAACATCATAAACAATTGGAAGCCGACATATGGAGTGAAGAAATTATCTCATAAGCCCGGAATATTTATTTTTAATTGTTTTAGAGGGATTACCTCATTACAAACTATTTTTTCCTTAAGTTTTAGCTTAATAATGCTGTCTGTGGTATATTTGAATGTTGATTTTGCTATAATAGCTGGTCTTCGTACATTATATATATTTCCTCTCTTTTTTATGGTAGTTTCTTCAGGTTTTTGTAAAGAGGAAATGGAGGCGGCCTCGACCTCAAATATTTTAGATGAGGAGATGCGTTGGAATGAAATTTGGTTTTAACAACTCATCAAAAAATTGTAAGTAGAAATTTGACATTTAATTGAGTAGTTATTGAGAGTTTGTACCCATATATAGCTAAGGAAGGCCTTAACACTGCATTAGTTTGTTTCAGAGAAAATAGAGATTGCATTCATTTGATAGGAGTTAGGGAGAAATTCTGTTTTGTTTCTTGGTACAACCTTTCATCACACTATAGAATGGTTTACTTTCATCCATTTAATTCCAACTTGGCTGTAATCCATCAAAAGCCAAATAAATTTAACAACTAACTTACTATTATACATCAAATTAAAGATGGGAGCACTGTGAAGTAGTGAACATTACTGCCACATATACCCATTGCTGGCCGGACTCTAACATCATGCGGTCCTAAAATGAAGATATCCCAGGAAAATTCTATATATGAACAAATCTAGAACACTTCACCAAATCTTTATATGATTAAATGCGTGCCTTGGCCTAATGACTTGATCCAGCTCACTGCTGCAAAGGACAGCACGCAAGTTTAGATTTGACCATTAATCTTTTTGTTCCATAAATAGCACACTAAATAAGTTTTAAGAGTATAGTGTGCCACTAATTAAGTAGTAATAGTTAATTAATTACCTAAAATGCGATGAGTATTTGGAGACTAGCTCACCTTACCGTACCCGGTATATAAAAAGAATATAACACCAAATGTTCCCCTACAAATTATTACACTTGATAGTTAATTCATTATAAAAGATCTCTATTAAAAGTAAGTCGGCGGTTCTAATCATTGAAACATAATTAGAAGTAATGTGTCAAACATGTAAAGGCTACTGCAGAAAAGTAAAAAAAATTGGTGCACTTAAACATGCACTTGTCTCTACAATTTCTTCATCATCTCAGTAACTTTCTTGGTAGTGTGCTACAATATCAACATCACATGGGAGAAATTAAAAATTGACCAAGGAAGAAAACCGTAAATATAAAATCAAAGTTTGCAAATTCGTTAATCTTCCATCATCCAAAATTAATTTCTCCCCAGCTTCTAAATCAGACCATCCCAATGTAAGCAACTAAGGAAAAAACCTGGGAATTGCTTCCAGTGATGGAAGGAGGTGATTTCAAACCAAGAGCTCCTGGGTGCCTACTGCCAGTCAACCATAAAGTGTTCAGAAATTGGAAAGGTTGTAGGAGTGCAAATTAACCCATTTTTCACTGTCAAGAGATTGCAGGAGTTACCTCACTTGGCGGCAGTCGATTGGTGACAACCCCGAGGTCAATTGCAGCTGGATCGTTGACAAACCCCGGCAGAAAGTGGAACCGAGTGGAGTTCGCGATTCTCAGGAAGAAAAACCGGGCAAAAAAGTGGAATCCGACTGGGTTAGTGATTCTGGATTCGACTGGTCTACGGGCTCGATTCGCCGGAGAACGACGGTGTTTTAGCGGAAGAGAGAGAGAGAGTCGGGGAGGATTGAGGTAGAGAAAGGCGAGATGAAATGGAAATAGGAAACGAACAAATGGTAGAAACTGAAGCAAAGCCAAGCCAAGAGGAGAAAACTTGGCCAGCGGCATATGAACAGTGTTTTATCCTACTGCTAGTATATATAAAAAATTTTGGAAAAATCATCGAGTGATACGTGTCATTTAATGAGTACGTCCATTGAATAATTCAGATTAATTTGTGGTGGACTCCAAACAAATTGTAAGCCATTCAACAATATGTACCATTAAGTTTGATCCAAAATTTTCTTTTAAAGAGGAGCATCTGGTAAAGGTAAAACACGTCAGTTCACCTTTAGGGCGGAAGACTCATAAGCATTTTAGACCCGTATCATGTCATTCAACAGTGTCAAAATTAAACCAAGACCGTGGAATACGAATTTGAAATTTGCTATTTTCTTTTGAAATGAAATGAGCAGAAATACGAACAATTAACATAATATGGTCATAGATCTTAGGTTGTAACTTGATCATACAAGTGAGGCCAGCAAGACATGCGAAAGCCATTAGGACTAGCAGAGGAATGCCTCCACTTGGGCCTTTAGGTTGGCGCATGGGCTCCGTCCTCTAGACAGATAGAGTAGTTGGCGAGGAAATGACGAGTAAAATGGCGTGAAAACTAAGCCTTCCTTTAAATCGAGATGGTGCAATACAAATGACTACTTGTGAAGTAAACCATTGGGTCGCACGTAGTTTTTCTCCTTTAGTAATTTGGTAAAACGTGCAAATATTTTTTTACTTTGGTAAAGGCATGGAAGGACGAAAATCTTCTCCAGTCAAAATTCAATTGGATTCTATAAACTTCATAATTATACCTATTCACACGGATGGGGTTCAATTATGTCGCATCAGGCAAGATATGTCTTGCTTTGGGCAAGGTATGTCTTGCTTCTGGCAGGTATGTCTTGCTTCCCGGCAAGGTATGTCTTACTTTCAAACAGATCATCTTTGCATGATTAAGAGCAGTCCATTAGAGTGAGTCAAGAGCCATGGAATCCTCGTCATCCAGTACTTCCATAGACAATGCTTCAGGCATTCTTAGGATGAAGATCATGACGGAGACTTATTTAGCTTTATCCCGTCATTGTTGGCTTCAATGTTTCTCAGCTTCTCGGTAGTCAAGTGGAGCTTCACAGCTTGTGCCCATAAATTGGTTGCGACTTCCATGTTAGTGAGAAGTCGAACTTGTTGCGGTTAGAATCCACTGGATGGAGGGAACAAGGTTGTGGTTGGTGCTTATAGGATAAATTCTCCCATAATCATAAAAGTTAGAACATTCGGGTTCCTAAGACATGGTTTGGTTAAGAATTTCATGAAAACTACGAGTTTCGTGGGTATTTAATTTTAGGAAACTTTGGGTTTCATGGCACTTAATTGGAAACTTCAAGTTTGAATTTATGAACTTCAAGTTCATGAATACCTACAAATAAACGCAATCTCTGAGAACAAGCAAAATAAAAATTAACATATATATATATATTGAGCAGGTAAATGAGCATTAGGTCTGCACGGGCCCCTGCGAATTGAAAATCATGGCCCAATTAATTTTAGTGGAGGGCCGGGGTTGGGCTTGCAGGCCCAGCCAGTAAGGCCTGAACTGCACGCCAACCGAGAAGATGTTGGCCGCGAATAAAGCCCAGCAGGGACTGGAATGAAGAAGTGGGTTGGGCCGCAAGAGAGCTGTCGGTTGGAGCGGCAGGGGCAAGACAGGAAAGCCTAACGGCCTTAGAGTGTCCTTGGGAGTAGTTTCAGGTGATGTCTGACTGAGAAGCAGGGAAGGACCGGGAGAGGCAAAGGCAAGCCTCGGTTGATCGAGGAAGCCGAGGGTGACGAGAGGAGTCGAGTTCGGCCGTCGAGGACCCAGCAAATCGGTGAGGTTGAAAAACTCGTGAGATTCGACCACAGAATCTCGGTGAAAAACCATCAGGAACGACGAGATTTTGGGTCGGAAGAAGTCACCGAGGACGACTACAAGTCATCGAGGATTACGGGAATCCCGAGAAACGGGGTGATGGTGGGCGTGAATTTGGCTGCAGACCGATTTAGGCCGAGGCGGGGCTTGGGTACACACAGGGGAAGGGCCGCGCCTTACGAAGGCCGATGGATTTTGGTCCTTGGGGTCGGCTCATCTGGAGCTGTGGCTCGACTGTAGGTCGGCTCTGGCTCGGCTCTATGAAATTATTATTTTGGTTTTCCTTGAGAAAAGCGAAAACATCAGAAAAACTCTAATTTTCTTTCGTTCTGCGATCATCAATTCACTTAATAATACGACACATATATTAAATGTAGATCACGAACATAATATTTGCAGAAGATCAATAATTCGTTAAATGTAGAAAATTGGTTTCATGCATCATGGTGAAAATTCATGCAATCGGAGTCACGAAAAATATCGACAATTGAGACGTGTGTTTAGAAGTACCTGGATTCTTCGATGATGATGGGTGAACAATTTTGTTTGTAGAATTACCTTCAACTCCGGATTTCCATCGTGAATACGTTGAATCTAGTTCAATATAAAATAACAAGGAGAGAATTGAATCAATAGCAAGTATATTAATTCAATAAAATAATAAGTAAATCAAAGTAAGAATGATTATAAATAATACTCCTCATGATTGAAGATGGTCAAAACTCCGGTATAATTCTTTTAGCACAATGGATAGGCGTGTTGATAACGTGTTCTAGACTATTTTTATTGGAGAATTGTGGCAAAGAGAAAAATAGAGAGAAAGAGAAGGGCTTGAGGAATTATGGTGTCTATTCCTCATGTCAAATCATCTTTATTTATAGTGGAAACAAATACGAGTTGTAATAGGAATGTAATCTTTTAGGATATCCAAAATATCCCAATCCATATTAGTAGTATTGAAAGATTGTGGGATAGTGCATCTGAGAAGCACATCAAATTCCGATTGTCTTAAATTTAACCAAGAAAAAGTTTTCAAAGTTATAATTAAATTTTCTACTATTTTTAAGCGACAAATCGTGTTACGGCCGATGTCGGAAATTTTTAGTATTTTATTCGAAGAGTGGGAAATGACCAAATGCCTCTTTGGTTAGGTAATGGTTGACTTTTGGTGGACTTCCGTGCCGTAGCTCGTACGACCCATTTCTTAATGTTTTCTTGTTGTACTTTCGTCGTCTGAGCTCGTGGTATGACGGGATGAATTTCAGAGTTCGAATGAAAGGTTCTACGAGATGTTAATTTCACTGACGTTCTGTAATTTCAGGTGAAACTGTAATTTGTAAGTGGGCTTTGGGCCCAGTGAGACCAGTCACTTTCTGTTTGCATTTTCTGATCTTTCTCCTTCCTCCCCTTCCTTTGTCTCTCTGCAACTCTCATCTCTCTCTCGATTCACTTCTCCCTAAGCCAAACTCAGCGGCCACTGCCACGCTCGAGGCAAACCACCACACGAGTCACCAACACACTCAACCTAGCCTACAACTCGTCAAAAATCCTCGGACCTATTTTCCGGAAACTCCGGCGAACCTGAAACTATCCCGACGAGATTCTCGTCGAGATCTATACGATCAGCATCTTGGTTACCCTTAATCGACTCTCGTGAGTCCTAGAACATTATCCAAGCCTTGCATGGAAGATTTTTGGCCTGAAATCGGGAAATATGAACTCCAATTTGGACCGTAGCTTTCTCCCTCTTTCAGCCTCAAAATAGGTAAATTCATATTCCTTGTCTTCCTAGCTTCTTTTTACTACTTACAGAAATGGTTGAGATTTGTTGAGATGTGTTTTTGAAATATTCGGCTAAATTTTCAGATTTTAGCCCTGCGAGGCGACAGCCGGAAGTTGCAGAGGTGACCAGCAAGCTGACGTCGACCAAACCCGGTCCTGACGTCAGCAGTTGTTGAATCATTGGACCAGGAGAATATTCAAAGAGTATATTACTTCTCTAACGGCCAGCGTTAACGAAATATTCCTTAACTTGCCGTTGGGGTAATATTCTGCTAACTCACGGAATATTCCGTTAAAAAAGTTAGCAAGCGCCATTGAGATTAACGGCGCGTGTAACCGACTCGTGCCAGCGGGCGTGAGGGCGCGTGGCCACGTGTGGCAGTGCGTGCGGCGCATGGGCTTGCCTGGCTCTTCAAGCTCGCGTCCATTTTTGTTATGATTTTTATAGCCTAAGTACAGCTGCGGATGAAGAGCGGGTACTAGCGGATGTCTGCGGTGCCCCTAATCGAGGGAAAGGGCTTTCAGAGGAAAGTTTGGTAGTTGGTTCCATTCGCTGCCCATGGCAGCGTTCTTGGGATTTTCGAACCACGAAACCCTTAATTTTGAGTTCCATTGCCTCGTTTTCTTCGTAGTTTTCGATTAGATTATTAATTGTGGGTGTTTTAACTTGGAGTGACAACCCGGGAGTACGGGAGGCGTGCAAGTAAAGCGATTATGGCAACTGTCACTGTGGGTGGGCCTTTCTTTATAAATTATATTTTATATATAGTTGTGAATTGAGTTTTTTTGTTTATGCTTTGAAATGAAATGAATCTTAAACTCACTCTATTACTTTACTTGGTTTTAGAAACTCGAGGTTTTAGTATATTATCGGTATTTTGAATCGGTATCCGCGAATACCATTTTAGAATGTTTTACTACGAACCTCACTTTAGAAATGAAATACCTTATACTATGCCCGTTTTAAGATACGAGACTTTTACCCATGACATGTTGTTTCATACCGCTCAACTAAGATTGCTTACACGAGGTGTCTATAGTACGTAAGGAATGGAGATAGCTTCATGTGTATGTTCACCTGCAGCGACATGCTCACTTTGGATCCATCGTAGGTGTTAGCCTGTTCTAGTTGCCTTGGCATCTAGAACTCATTGTGACGCTTAGCGCTGGCACAAATGTGTATGTAGTACTTGAGTGTAGATTATTACACCTAGCTGTTCATAGCGAGAATATCTCTCATGAGCTCGTGTGTCTGACACTTTGCTATTGAAACGTACCCAAATTTTTATATTGTGATTTTGTGATTACTGGCTTTCACTGATGCCATGAATCTTCGTATTTACTTTTGGATTTCATTTATTGAATTCCCATTGGTGGTTTTCTTTTGAAAGATATTATATTAGCGTTTTGGTTATTTACCCGTTTTGGAAAATAATTAATTTTTTCGAGTCTTCATTTTCGTACTTAGTATGTAGTATGATTGTCAAGATTTATTATGGGTTTTTACAGCGAGGTTAGTACTTTCAAAAAAGGAAAGTTTTAGAAAAATTATTGTTTTTGGCCCTCACATTTTTAAATTGTTTTGCGCCCCTCCGAGGTTTAGTAGGCTTAGAGCTTTTGACTTCGAGACGGTGGCATGTTCCCTCCTCAGTGTAGGGAATCTCTCTTAGTAATTGTAATTACTTGACAAATTCTATTCTACCAAATTTGTTATTCTCTTATTAATTTTCTTTGATTCACATGCTTTAGTCTGCTCTTCATTCAAATTTCCTTTTATCACCTTTAATTACACTTATTCTTCCAAATAACTTTCGTCACCTCACGGTGTCGCCCAGCACAAACCCTAGCTAGCTAGCTAACTATTTTAAGAAGATGATTAGTTTGTGTACGCAAGTAATACAAGTATTCGTATACATATGTTGTGGGCCCCGCATTATGGTATCAGACTTGAGGAATGGTACGTCGCCAGCTTTTTTTTATTCCGTCTCATCTTGCAATGTGATCTCATGATTTGTAACAATTTAAAGATCCTTTTTGCTAAAAGAAAATAATTAGTTGACGTAGAACTCTAAGTATTGCATGCTAGTCAAGATCTTTGCGCATTCGTAAGTGGCATGTAACTCCGTTATTTAAGAGTGTTTATCCTTACACTCGAGGTCTTGTGTTAGAATTCTCCTCTTTGTAGTTTAAATGAGTTTAATGTAAATTATCCCTCGTAAAATTTTGTTTAGCATTAGACACATTATTTTGTTACAAACAATATTGTTAATAAGAATTTAGTGACGACGGAGAGAAAAAAAACCCTAGCTAGAGAGAAAAGAGAAAGTTGTACACCCGAGCCGCCAACTCATGACTTCGGTTTTAGGGTCATCCACATGAAGAAAGTTGAGGTTGAACCATAAAATCACGTGTGACGAATATTCTTTGCCCGATATGGGATTCATACTCTCAACACGCCCCCCTCACGTGTGACGAATATTCAAGCCTAATACGTGAACAATACAAATCGAGTGACGTAGAGTACGTGTGGCCATTAGGCTACACACGTGGGACAATCTGTTTTGATACCATGAAGAAAGTTGAGCTTTCTTAATGTTTCATCATAAAACCAATTGGGAATATGGGGAGTAACCCAAATATTTATAAGCATATATAAAGTCTCTCATTTCTCCGATATAAAATTCATACTCTCAACACCACAAACCTCACCTACCTCCCATCTCTCTCTTCATTTTTTTTATTTTTTCTTTTGTTCTGTCTTCTTAGCCTATTTTCCAAGTTTTCATTAGCCTTGGCTACGATATATAGCAGGATTGTAGTTTTTTGTTGTAGCCGTGATCTCTATCTTGATGGCGGAGTCTACCCTGGGATCGACAGTGGTGGCAACTCCAATGGAAATAAGCAAGCACTGTTATTGGTTTTAGGATTAGGGCTTTCATTTTGTTAGGCTGATTTGTTTCACCCATAGTTTTATCTTCTTTGTAGTAATTTCCGAAAACACGGCTGAGTTCGTTGTGGCTTATGGTCACGCTATATATAGGCGAGTTTAATTTGTAGTCTTGCTATAAACGTACGAGTTATTTTAGGTATAGATATATTGTGTTATGCCAATTTGCAACCAATTGTTATTGGTGGCAAATATTATTTTGATGACTAAATCAAGATTATATTTCTTATAGTTCATGCGTGACTCTCACCATATTTTGTGAAATTTGCTTTCAGATTCATCTTGAAGGTTATGTTTGTGATAGATTAGTTGAGAAGGTTTACTAATATTATTTGTTGTCATCTTTGTTCTTCAATGTGATGTATCTAACAATTGGTATGAACAACCTATTATTTTTTCAAATTACATTATTTGAGCATTGTAATTTTTTTTTAGTTTGTATATTTGAGTAAGTTTTATTAAAAAAAATTAAAAATTATATCGCTTATGTAAAAAAATGTTAATAATATTGTATTTGTGATGAAATAAAAATGTCAAATCACATGTTTCAGTTGAGACAAATTCAATCTCGAATGTCCAACGTAATTAATAAAACTTTGGCAATGACTCATGCTTAGGTTTTGGGTGGAAAAAGTCTAACGTACAGAACTAGAAAATAGGGAAAAGAACTTGCTTGACATTAGTTTACATCACGTAGTGTTTTGTGTCAATTGTACAAAGACATGTTCATTTTTTTTATATATATTCTTATGTTATTAGCACAAAACACTGTGAACTCATGTCATACAAGTTGTTCTTAAAAATAGGAGCCAGTCATACTTTGAATCTTTCCCAATTGGCCTTACAACGACAACCTGGCGAGGAAATATTACCGTCGAAAAATTTCTCTGTGACGAATTTTCCACTTTGAGCGAGGAAGGGTTTTTCGTTGTGGTGATGCATGTTCCATTCAGTTGCCAAATACAATTCTTATGTATGGTTAATTTAGTAATTAACTTTGCCAATCACTCTCATATTTTTCTGTCTCCTCCACCCTCATTTTCTCCTTCTAATTTCACATGCATCATGTTAGCTCTTTGCGGTTGGGTTACCTATTTAGGAGATGAGACGGTCTGAAACTATGGACACGTGGTCCGAAACTAATGCCATTTTTTAATTTCTTTTTTCTTTGTTTTTTTTGGAAAAAAAAAAAAAACCATTACAACGAGGATTCTCTACGGATCTTATTACCAAACATGTCAAAATTTAACCTAGGAATTACATGGGTAAAATTACTAAACCAAATACAAGATTGACTATAGTGTTGTATCATAATGTACAAAATCATCTGTTGCCATGTTGGCCTCTAGAAGATGTGATTTATTATTTTTTTCTATAACATGTATTATAATTTTCGTGTGTTAGTAAATTGATTTTCACATCTATGTTATTATTTAAGTGAGTCCTCTTTGTCGATGGGAGTGTGAGTCATTTTTCAATCAAGTTAGTTTGTGGTTAATCTAGTAATTAACTTCGTCACTCACTCTCATATTTTGTATCTCCTCACCCCCACCCACACCACCCCCCCTTCTCATTTTCTCCTTCTAATTTCACATGATGTGTGATCCCTTCTCCTGGTTGAGATATAACCAAACCGCCTTCCCATTATTAACTACATTGAGAAAAATCAAAGAACAATGAAGAATTGAGAAAGATGAAGAACTAGAGAGAGAGTTTAGAGTTTAGAGATAGAAATGATCTATGTGTATTTATATGAGAAAATGACAACTAGTTACATTTGTGAGTTGAAGTATATTATATATTGAACAGTACAAGCTTACTTAAGCACAAAGTAACTAATTAACCAACTAACAAATCACTTAACATCCTAACAAATATTCTAACAATTTTGGCTGACGTGGGATTGATTACATAGTAACCAATGATCAAGAGACATTTGTCTTCATCCCCCTTCAATCTCAGCCAGGGTACCAAGCCTGAGATTGAAGCAATGTTAGCTTGAGATAAATTATTGATTCCTTCAAAGCTATTTTGAGAAATCTGCTTAAAGAAACACAGCTGCAATAGTATAGAAAGGCTAGAACATGTCTTGCTACAACTTGCCAAAAAACGAAAGAGAGATCTGCAAGAAATTTTCAAGGTACTTTCAATGGACACCAACAACTTCTACTTGTAGAAATAGAGGACAGAATCTATGTGGACTTTTGATGGAGAGATAGTTCACAATAGACCAAAGACCAAACGTATAGCCTGATAATGGGGTAACAACAATAGAGTTCAAATATTCCTTAATGAGCTGTTGTTCAGTTTTCTTTCTGTAGATTCTGAGGACACAAAATGGTGAAGATGAAACAATAGCTAGATGTCTGTTTTACTCCAAATTTGTTCCATTGCCTTATTGCAAATCAAAACATTTAAACAGAATGCATGAACCAATTCTCCAAGACAAGACCTTTGAAACAACTTGGACATAAATTCGAGATAATAATATATTTAGGTCTTGTTTGGCACGCTGTATAAATTAGCACTAGATAGGGAGTACTAATATGGAACTAGCTGTTTGGTGCACTTATGTACTAAATAGTCACCCGTTTCATTAACACGATCAACCTTCATTTATACCGTTGACACCCGCATAATAAGCTAGCATGTTGGAGCTTGATTTTCTGCATTTTTTTTGTTAAAGTAGCCAAAAAGCCTCATTTAGATAGGATGTTGGAGATGCTCTAAGTGATAAATAAACGGTAAGAAAGAGAGTGCACCTTTTTTTTTATTAATTTTTTGCAATCCTCTAAAACTCGATATTAATCTCACTTTCTATACAAATTGCGCCAATTAAGTACTAATTATGTCATTTTTACATCAAGTTAGTTTAATAATTAATAGAGCTTTGCTGAGAGGACTCGCTCAAAAAGCGAGTCCGTTCAAACTCGCTAGAAACGTAAGGTTTAGTTGAATAGTGATTGTTGAATATAGGTCCCACAAATAAAACAATTAAAAAAATAGAATTATAGAATTAAAATTAAAATCTCTCTCTTCCTCACCCTATGCTCTCCCGTTTCCGACGAACTGTATCCCCACCATCACCCCACTAATGCAACCACACATATTCCCTTCCATTCACCATTTACCTGAGAAGGTCTTTCATGGATGCGGCTGCCATCTCCGAACCCACTCTGGTATTCACCACCACCTGCACCAAACGAGCGCCTCCACCACCACCACCACCAAAAATTTCTCTCTCTACCCCACCCTCCCTCATCCTCTATCTCAATGAACCCAAGAACACCCACTGTAACTTTGCCACCAACTTTTCCCCATAAAATCTCAGTCCTCTCTCCGACCATGAAATTGGAAAACATGGCTGCCAAGTTGTAAAAATCCCTTGAAAAATTCTCGACCAAACCCAAAATTTGATATGCGAATGAAAAAAAACCCCAAGATTTGGATTAGGAAATGGAGAGAAGGTGAAGAAGAAAGAGATAATATTATTTTTAATTTTCAATTGCAGAATTTTATTTTTTCTTCGCTCACAAAATTGTTTGTTTTTCTATGGGCAATTTCACGACCTGCAGGCTATGATCCACGAATACCAATTTCATGGTCTGAGATTGAGAGAAATGGTTTGAAATTTTTTTTACAGACTCTGCTTTCATGAGGAAGGAGAGAGCGTGTTAGAGAGAGAGAATGGTTTTTTTAAATTGTTAATAATATTAATTGCAGGACCCATTTGAAACTTATAGAGGAAAGTATGAAATATACTGTAAGCTTTGGAGGAAGAGTCTTGCCGAACTCGCTTTTTAGACGAGTCTTGCTAGCAAATTTCTTAATCGAATTAAAGTCATGATTAATTTAGTAATTAACTTCGCAACTCACTCTCATATCTCTTCTAGTAGTTCAGATATAATCAAACCGCCTCATCATTACTTTTGCATCAATGGTGCTGCTTAGATATACTAAAACTTAGTTAGTTGTGGAATCAAACTAAAAAAATGAAGAAACTTTAGTTAGTTGCTGCTGTCTAGAAAGTGTTAAAAATATTTGAAGCATAAAAAGTTAAAAACAACTTAAATTTAACGAAGCTTGAATACAAAGTACAGGGCATAAAAATGAGAGCAACCCTAACAAGTTTATGAGAACGAAATAACTGCTATAATTGTTATGATGTAATGTAACGTTTAAATAATATTTTATTCTATAATAAATAAATTTTTATTTGCAATTGGCACGATCCCTGATGGGGTCCTAGGTGGCCGATTCAGGGGCTTCTCCTTCCTGATCCAGGTGGCTTAGGATGTATTGGTACTGGTACGTTTATTGAGGTCACTTTCTTTGCCAAAATGATCTCCATTGGCAGATGCGATCTACTAATGATCATCTTCCCTGCATCATATGCAATGATAAGAAGAAACTTTCATCATTAGTTAACATATATAGATGTTAGAGGCTGGTTTGATAACTTTTTCAATTTTCAGGTGTTTTATTTTTTTAATTTATCATTTGTTTGAGAACTAAAAATTGAAAACTTAATTGGTGACAGTTAATTTTTTTTTTTTTAAATGAAAACAAAAAATCAAAATCAATCAAGAGAAATTTTAAATAACTAGCTTTTAATTTTCTTTTTTTTTTTAAATTGCATACGAAATAGTTATCAATAGCCCTAAACAAGAATTTAATATATATGTACATATGAGAGAGAGAGAGAGAGAGTAACTGTGTATTGGATCTTCAGAAACATTTGCAAAGACATATTTTGATGAGAACAATAGCAGTACGAGGAAGGGAATCATGTAAACACCGCAGGCCTTGTGAACCATTTTAGTAGAGATATAAGTTTGGCCCTGCATTCCCGTAGCTATGCTAGCCCTATATATATATATTTTTGACACGGAACTGAGTATTGCATGTTACTGCTAGGTCAAGGTTTCTCATTCATATTATTCTTATGAGAGATTTTTCAATGTGCCAAAAACGCAGCCCGATATACCAAATATCATAATATAAGTGTCATACTATTTATTTATATTATGATACTGAGTACCAAACCGTGTTCCGAGCACATTAAAAAATCTCTTCTACTCTTATCATTTTATGAGAGACTTTTAGTCTTCCATAAACGTGATTTTCATATCCCCACTCAAATTTATGTCTAAACGAAATTTCTTCTTATTATGTATGAGGTTTTCAATGTAGAATGTTCAAAGTGTTCACCAATAAGATTAGAGTAGGCAACAACTTTTTTTGCTCAACTTTTTTTGTAGCACTCTTTTTTTTTCACAAATAAGATTAGAGTAGGTAACAACTCTTATTTTAAATTTACTTTTTTCGTCCATTAATTCGTTTGTAAAAAAAATTTTGGTTTTTCAACGAGGGTTGGTTGAGTTAGTTTGGATCATTCTTTTTGCTAGACCAAGACTTAGATTCGAGTCCCGCTGCCAACAATAATTTTTTATGGGTGATTTGTAAAAATCAAAAAAGGAGCTAAGACCCCCTAAGTCCTCAAAGAAACTTGTGGTATGCTATGACTCTGGAATGAGGTAGTTTCCCCTCCCCTAAACTTTTTGTAACCGAAAAAAAAAATTCTTTGGGTTTTCAACTTTTCAACTAATATTAAGGATTTGTTTAAGATTTTCTCCGTAAGAACACTTTTGCTTATATTAGAAGTGTTTTATTATAAACATTTTAGAAAAATTTATTACAAACAAAGAAAGTAATCTTTCTTCTGACAGGCTTGCTTGGAAAGATTCGCCTAACTGCTTAACAAACCTTGTAAAAAAAAAAACTGCTTAACAAACAAACTAATTATCCTGCTGACAAGCTTGCTGACATGGCAATTTTAAGCAATACAACAGCGACACATGTCACTATAGCTATTATCCCGATCCAGGCGGATTAGTACCTATTGGTACGCCTATTGGATCTCTCCCTGCCATAGTCATCTCCATCTGCAGATGCGACCTACCGATGATCATCTTCCCTGCATCGTCTGCGATAACAAGAAGAAACTTTCATCATTAAAGATGTTAAGGGCTTGTTCAAGAACCATTTAAATTTTCAATTTTTTATTTTTTATTTTTATGTTTTGAAAACTTGTTAGGTAAGTGTTTAAAAAAATAATTAAAAATTGAAAACCGAAATCAAAGCATATATTAAAACATAAGGAAAAGTAGCTTTCATTTTTATTTTCATTTTTTTTAAATTAAAAATAAAATAATTATCAAATGATTCCTAAGCAATGATTTAATGTGTAAGAGAGAGAGAGAGAGAGTAACTGTGTATTGGATCTTCAGAAACATTTGCAAAGACATATTTTGATGAGAACAATAGCAATACAAGGAAGAGAATCATGTAAACACCGCAGGCCTTGTGAACCATTTTAGTAGAGATATCATATAAGTTTGGCTCCATCATTCTCGTAGCTAAGCTAGCCCTATATATATATATATGTATATATATATGTATATGTATTTGACACGGAACTGATTATTACATGTTATTGCTAGGTCAAGGTTTCTGCATGCCCATTAGTCATCCATACTACCTACCCTTATAAGAGATTTTTAATGTACCAAAAATGCAGTTTGAAATATTAAGTATCATAATACAAGTGTCATATCATACACTTATATTATGACACTTAGTATACCAAGTCGTGTTTCGAACACATTGAAAAATCTCTCATTATCTTATCATTTTATGAGAGATTTTTTGTCTTCCATAAACGTGATTTTCGGATCCCCACTCAAATTTATGTCTAAACGAAATTTCTTCTTATTAATGAGGTTTTCACTGTCAAATGTCCAAAGTGTTCACCACGTCAATGACTCGTGCTCATGTAGCGGGGTAGACCTGTCTGCTACATATAATTAAGCATGGAAGAAAATAAAAGTCTGATTGGACCAGAAAATAGGAGCCTGTCAATGTCATTCTTTGTGCTTCTTTGTTGTTGTAAGATTGGGGATTAGGTTTTTTCTTCAATTTGGACTTGTTTGCATCTGTGTTTTTGTCTAAATCACGAATCGGCTGACTCGAGTAGCGGATTGGTGAGGTGCATGGTGGTTGTGGCGAAGACAACTTCTCTAAGTGTCCGGAGATAAAAAATGGGTGTACAAAGAAACTCATTTAAAAAGAGAAAAAAAAAAAGAACCATGTGGTAAACAATTGAAACGGCATAATTTCATAATAATTCCTAATGAAAAGTTGTTTAGTTTCGTCGATCATTAAATTAGTAACAAACATAACTCAGACAAATTCTACATGTCCCACTTAAAGTGCAGCGTCAAACAAATGCAGGCAGATGGAAGCTCTCATGGCAACCAACAAAAAGCCAGAGAACGGTTTGACACCAAAACTTTCGCTGCTCAGCAAGACTCTTGCAAAACCCCGGTAGCAGTTTGACAGGCTCGATCCTTGTTACTCATGCTAAATTGGCGATATCGGTTGCAGAATGGAACATGGAAGAGTTCCCAATTCCCCGAGACATCAGTCTTCACCAGGAATGAGAACAGCTGAAAAGATAATACCATCAAAACGATTTCTTCTCGTAAGAAACCAGACCATGAACTCCACCTTCTACTTGTGCTGCTCCTGTTCTTACCTGCATATAAAATACATTGTCAACTGATTGAGAAACCAAATTAGTTCCTGATACAACCATCATAACATCTCAGGTTCCATAAGCAATAACAAGGTAATCGTGGAGTGCGCTTTTCCTTGAGGTAATAGTTGGGGCTGGAAAACTATCTAAGAAGTAAGCGGGGAGAGGGAAAACCCTGAGAGGTTACAGGTTTCTTCCCTATAAGTAAACAAGTGTGTGTATACGAGTGACACACAATGGCAATACTCTAGATTAATAGGTTTCTTCCCCACTCGTTTTGGTAGTTTAACCTAAGAGTGATGAACAAGAATACAGCAGATAATAGAACAGACTACAAAAGAGTAAGTTATTGAAAGAAACATTGGCTACAACATTAATTCTCGTTTAAAGCATAGAACTAAAATGACATCCTTAATAACTATGATATGAATAACACAACCAATGTATGCAAAATCGTCTACTTACCTCTAGCCTTAAAACGCTTGATTTTAAGAGGTTATGAGCAGACTGCAATGAAGAAGCACCAAGATCTTGGAAACCTTGCTTTACAGCTTGCATTGTGTATGGTATGAACTTCAAAACAGAACCTTTGTCTGCAACTGCCCCAACTACCCCCTGTGCAATTTTCAGCTTAGCTGTATCGCCCAAGTACCTCTGATCACTCCCTTTTGTCATTGCTTCAAGAGATCCCATGCCACGATATTTTTTGACTCGGCGACCATTCTAATAGAAAACATGAAATCACTTATATCAAACTGTTTCCTTAATAGAGGTTAAGCATGCTGAAAGCTAATCAACAATGACAAAGAAACAACAAACAGCATGTTGCTTGTAAAAGACAAGTATGTTGAAAATCACTTATATCAAACTATTGCTTTTAGTTCAGAAATAAAGGAAGATACACGTCATTTGGGTCGTAGGTTAGATTAGCAAAGACCCTCTGTTCAAAATTAAAAAAAATTCAATCAAATGCTTAGTAAGATAATTACCATTAAAAAAAAGGAAAGGCACAGAAATGAAATACTATGTCCAATACAGTACTCCATAAGTTTAGCTTTGACATGCATCCATGAAAAATCCAATCACAATTTCAAGGAACCGGACCCTTACCTAGCCTAATCCTAACCCATCACCACTTACTCTCACCACTTGGGCTAATCCCAAGGGTTCCAAAACCCGACTGTATGTAGGCTTCAAACTTATTAAGTTCAGGTCATCAGGGAGCGAGTCCATGCAAACATACCGATGGCATTCCTAATGATGTAAAAGCATAAAACATTCATGGCAAACCATAACACATCAATGAAGTAAAACTGATCTGTCGAACAATATTGATGCAGTCCAAAAAGGATGAGATATAATTCAGGATTCAGTATTCGTAAATCTGCCTAATAAATTCCTTATATGGTTATACCGCTCAAAAAGTCGTCAAAGAACTACAAAAACATGAAGTAAACACTCATACAGGAGAGAAGAAGTGTGAAAGTAAATTTTATATCTGATGGTATGAGCACTATATCTGTTCTAACAATAAAAACGTGAATAAATCCCAGACATACCTGATACACAAAAGCCCCGGGAGCCTCAGTGCTTCCAGCTAAGAAGCTTCCCATCATGACAGTAGAAGCCCCAAGGACCAAAGCCTTGACAATATGTCCAGAATTGGAAATACCACCATCAGCAATCACAGGCACACCACTTTGTGAAGCAACGGATGCAACCTTGTAAACAGCAGTTGCCTGATACAAATCACCAAAATCAAAACTTTGAGTATAAAATGGTACCCTTAAACTACACTGTTTTAGTCCATCAAAGGATTGTCACTGCCAGAAGGTAAAGTCAAAACCTTTGTTTTCTAAGTTCTATGTTTCCAAGTATCTAATAACAAGAGAGTAAAACACCCATCAAAACAAGGATTGTTAAGTAGGCACAATGTCATTGATTAAACAAATCCTTACTCAAACATTTATCATCCACAACCAATTTAACCAATCACTACCAATATCATAACTTTCAACACCTCCACATTCTACGAAACCTTAATTTAGCCACCACCAATGATAACACAACCTAAAGCATCAATCACAAAAACAACAAATAAACATAAAGCAGGCATCTTTATACCTGTCCGCGGCCGACGGCGCAGACCTCTTGAGTGGTACAAATTGAGCCAGATCCCATTCCAACCCTCAACCCATCAACACCAGCCTGAATCAAATTCTGCGCCTGACTCACCGTCACCACATTCCCTCCAACTACATCCAAATTCGAGTACATTTTCTTCACATACTTTATCATCTCAATCTGATAAATGGAGTTCCCCTGAGAGCTATCCAACACCACTACATCAACCCCTGCCTTCACCAACTCCTCCAATCTCTCCTTATCCGACTCCCTCGTCCCGATCGCCGCCCCGACCCGCCACGTCCCGTCGGGACCCACCGTCCCAACCGCCAATTTGGGGTACCCTTTAATCCTCTCCACCTCCTCCTTCGCCACCACATCCACAACCTCATTGCCCCTCACAGTCGCCACCACATCTCGTTTTTTCTCCTCCATGTACTCCCCAATGGCCCCCAAATCGGAACTCCACGGCACCGTGAAGTCCGTACAGTTCACCATGTAATCGTAAATCTTCACCTCCTTGTCCCCCAATTTCACCCAATCCTTACCCGCCACGTACCCCAAAAGCTTCGAATTGGAGCTGCCACTCTCGGTAACCAGGACAAAGGGATTTGAAGCGTCGAAAACGTCGTCGGATTGGATTCGATCGCTTGGGGATTTGAAGACGGGATTCGATAGAAGCGGGACCCGGCGGGACTTGACGGACCGGACCATGTGGGCTTGCTCGGACGACGTCGAGTTGGAGTGGATGATGCCGATGCCACCGAGTGCGGCCATGGAAATGGCCATGTGGGACTCGGTGACGGTGTCCATCGGGGACGAGACGCAGGGAATCGAGAGAGGGACGCGGCGGCTGAGGTTGGAGGCTAGATGGACGGAGTCGGTGGGGAAGTCGATGTAGTGAGGGAGGAAGATGACGTCATCGTAGGTGTAGGAGTAGCCCTGGTTGAAGAGCCGGTCGGAGGAGAAGCCGTCTTCGAAGATTGAGGCTGACATAGCGGTGGTTGTGGTGGCGGCTGGGTGTGGTGGCGGCTGGGTGTGGCGGCGGGGTTTAAGGATTTTTGCGTGTGTTGTTTTACTGGCTTTGGGGTTTGGAGAGGGAGTGGACTACTGAGGTGGGTAATTATGGAGGGAAACGTCCAAATTTATTGTTGGGTGTGGGCGGGTGCATGACACCTAACCGTATTGCTTCTTTCCTTTTTTCTTCTTATTTTTTCTGGTTTTAATCAGTTTTGTTGAGTTCTTAACTAAATTTAGTTTGATAGTTATTAGACACAAACAAGTTCTCTAAAGATATTCAACGAGTACAAGACCATGCGGTGACCACCAAGTATTCGATGAAATGCATACTTTGAAGGTAGGCAGAATTCGACAAGTTATGCACAACAAGTCTCATCAGATGTTGACATGCTACTAAATATTCAACAAAATGTCTCACTAATAAAACTAAGCATAAAATTAACTGAAGTCAATTTTTTTCACATTAAGAACTCGTGAGGTTGGATTCCTAAATACGCCACTAAACCTATTTTATCTTATTTTACATGTTTCGGTTTCACCTTGTAAGATATTATAAGTTGAACTTTTATCCTTTTACCACTATTATTTTGTTGCATAAAGTTGTTTACTTTATTTCATTGTTCTAACTTTAATGCTACATTTAGTGTATAATAACGTCCTTATTCAAAAAACAATCTTAATGGTTGAGAATGGCATAAAATTGAGCAAGAAAGTGCTTTAATAAGTGGATCGTAATTGTTTAGCACTAGCAAAAGAAAAAAATTTCAGGATAAGTTGAGTCAGTGCTTTTGAACCTAACAAAGTTTGCACAAAAGATAACACACTACAATCTATAACATGAAAAGTTATTGAAATCTATATTCATGATTGAACAACAAGTAATCTACACTTTACTTACAAAATCCCTGTTCAATTAGGGGTACATGTACCGAAATTTTGTATACCCATCGTGTCGATAAGTTGAAAACAGAAGAAGAAAGAAAAGAGAGTCTGCATTATGATTGTGATTGAGTATCTTTTGATCTCAATAATAGATAAAGCGACAACCATCATAGCCTGTTGAGACATCACCAAAATAATAGATTAGTTTTTTTTATATAAACAAAATTGCATTATGGAAAAGTATTGGGACTAAACAAGAAATTAGTGTTAATGTGAAATCACTAAAATGTACCCTCTTACTTGGATCAACAGTAACTAGTATGGCAGTTCCTCCAAATGAACAAGTGCCACCAGCAACCTTTGTCCTTTGCCAGTAACTATTGAAGGCATAGGAGGCATGGGCAAACAATGAGTCGGGCTTGAAGCACGGCCCATTCGGCTGGATGGAAGCGCAATCCGCTCCCGACCCACAAGCATAATTCATAGCTTCTTGAATGATGGGGTCGGGCACAGACGGTTTAGCCACGCACCACAAAGCCGCTGTCGGACCTCGTCTTGGACTCGGCGGGGTAGTGGGCGGAGGGAACACAATGGGAGGTAGGAACACCGGTGGGCTTGGTTGAAACCCAAAAGGAGATGGAACCGAAGAAGGCGGGCTTGGAACAAAACCGGGTGGGCTTGGCTCGAAATAAGGTGGGCTTGGGATGTAGATAGTGGGACTAGGTATAAAGTCCGGCGGGCTGGGGACGGTTTCGGGCGGATTGGGAGTGGAGATGGATTGTGGTGGGCCTGGGGAAATGCTTGTTGGGCTTGGAGGTGGGGTTTGGATAGGAAGGATTGGGGGAATGCCAAGGAAGGGTGATGGGGAACTTGGTGGTGATAACACAATAGGTGTTGGGACAGTTGTAGATGGAATTTGTGGGGTATTGGGTGGAGTTGTACAGTATGGAGGTGCATTTTCAGGCAAGGAAATTGGAGGTAAAGAATCATAAGGTGGCAATGTGAATGGTGAATCCACAGCATAGGGTTGGATGTCCTTTGATCCTTCCAATGGAAAATCAATGCGGTTGATTAAGTCCAATTTGTTTGCAGCACTAAGAAACAAATTTATGTGCCGTGTTGGACTTGGAAGAGTGCCTTTTAAAAATCTCATTGATCTTCTTGCCTCTGCCAAAACATATAGACTTGTCAACTAATTTAAAATTCACCGTCTCTTACATATATCTCTCTCATTACGTAACTTGGTCACATGACGAGAAATGCAGTATGAGATAGATATATATGCGGGTACACCCACGAATCTCCTCGGAAAGCAGGGTTTAGTATGTATAATTGGTGGAGTAAATAATATAAATCATTGAAGGAAGAGGGACTTACCACATTCAGTGAAGGAAATAGTTGCCACAGTAAAATAGAGAAAGAGAATGAAAATTCTTGTGTGATTTGTACTTGTTTCCATGACTTGCAACACAACCCAAAACTCCAATTGAAGCTCTTCAAATTCTCTCCCAGAAAACTCAGAGACTGGAAGCAGCAAGGGATGCAGAGAAGGAGCTTTTACATATAGAGAGGGCAGATTAAGCAGCCTTGGACCTCCATAGAATTGCCCAAAAGAAAGGGCAATGGCAGCCAAGTGGCTATAAAGATTGATTCTTTAGAGCAGTCCAACTTTCAGTAACTTTGCTTAGATATGTGTGATTGAAGGAATACAAAAAAGGGTAAAAAGGGTTCTAAGAGAAGGTGTATTTTATAGGAAAATGAATTATTCTGCATGTATAACATCTCTTTTGCCTCCTCACTAATATTATTTTTGCATGCAGCAAACCCGAATATATGCTTGCTTGATCTTGGAAAAAAACAAAGTGTGGTTTTTTCTGCCCTTTTCTGTTGCTTCCTTTCTACTCAAAGCTCTCTCTCTCTCTCTCTCTCTAAGTGGGGAAAACCAAACCAAGATACAAGGTGGATATGCATCATTCAAATGAAGAATTGGTTGTTTAACGTCAAAAATTTTTTGTTACTGTAAAAGATTTTGTAGTTTAAGTGATTGAAAGCGTTTACTCTATATTCGAAGTTTTGTGTTCATTTCCCCGGCCCCAATATCACCCTGTATCAAAAGAATGCTTGTTACAAATCAATTTTGTTCTGATTGGATATCAGCTTGGATTTGCTTTGTTCAAATAATTTTAACATATTTGGTTAAAAGTACATTTGCAGGTTTGATTATGAAACATAAAATGCCTTTAACACAAATTGCTTCGATGGGTTATTCTCAACACCATGTCCCCACCAAGGATTACTACACTTAATCTATTTGATCTCTATATAATATTGAAGGGTGATTAGTGCTCTAATGCTCTCCTGACAAATTAAGAAATTAATCAAGGCAATGTCATATTCCTTAAACATGGAAAAGGGAAGAACATATGCACCAAAAGGCAGTCTCATCAGAGTCCTGAGATTTTAGAAGCAAACTCATCTCCATGTTCTTTTAGCCTGCTTTGCTTCCGACCTCGCACCAAATCCAAAAGCTTAACTAATCAATGATTAGCTTATAACTCAAGTTGTTAAGAACGTATTCATTTTTGTGCCTAAAGTTCTTCGTATCAAGGCCTATTTGTGGGCTCTTACATGTAATCAAATTGCAGAAGACATGAGTCTTGTGGCGGTAAACATGATATTTATAAATCATTATACCACTTTAATACAAGCCCAATCCTTCACCTGAAAGTATATTTACTTATTTCCAAAATGATCAGTGTGAGCAAAGAAATAAAATATGTAATTATGGCCGTAATTTTATAAAGCAATGAAATTACAAACATTTTTTTTTTACGTATTTTTCAGATTCTTTTAAATTAATTTAGTTGATTACACATATACAGTTTTTATACGTATTTTGTTCATCTCATTCTCACATAAAAGGACTGGGCCAATTAAACTCTGATACATACAGAGGACACATAAACTCTAGCTAATACAATTACCCTCATGTATGCAACGTAAAGTTTGGAAGTTAAAAACTTAAGAAAGAAAAAAAATGGATTTTTGTTAATAATTCTTTTTGCACCTCAAACGAGACTTTTAACTTTTCTAAAAGAATGGCTAATTACACTTTGCACTCGTAGTTTAAAGTCACCAACGATTTGGTCTCAATCTTTTTAAAAATTGGCAACAACTATTCTTAAAATTACAAAGTGTTACACTATTATTCTTTGGATTTGTTTAACTATAAAGTGATGATAAATAACCCACGCGGCCACGCTGCACCAATCCAACTTTCATGTAAGTAAAACCAATTTCACCCATTTCCAAATCAAAGATAATAGTTATAACTTTGATATCGAGGGGCCAATAGTGCAATACTTTGAAAGTTTAGGGTTCATTTTATCAAATTTCAAAAGATAGGGACCAAATTGTTAACCTTCCAAATCACAGGGTGCAAAATGCAATTAAAAAACGAAACTTTCTTTCAGGTATTTGCAGCACAGTACGGTAAATCCCCAACGCTGCCCGCCCATTGACACTTCAGTCCGCTACATTCAAAGCTAGGGTTTAAGACGGCATCTTTTCAACAATCAGGTAACGCATTCAACCTCTATAAACCCTAATTTTATCCCCAAATCATAGTTCTGTAAACCCAGAACTCAATGTTTTATAGGAGGAAGCTCTGCCCTATAAATATTTGTAAACTCACCAAAAACCCTACCGTCAGCTCTGCATTTCATAGTTTCATTTCAAAGTACCCAAATATCTGTGCAAATGAACTCCATAGTTATGGAGGAAGTTTCAGGTTATGGAGCTCTATAACGGGTTTCAATTCAATTTCTCATAAATTTTCTGTACCAGCAAAACCCAATTTTGTGGGGGGCTCTGGTTTTTCCGATGCGAATTTGGTTGAAAAGCCGGTTTCTTTAGGAACTGGGTTGATTAGAAAGTACTGCTCTGGGAAGAAGAGTGATGAGTGGACTGAGGAAATTGAGTATTTGGATGAATCAGGGAGTGTTATTTATACCGGAAAAGGTATACGGTCGGTCGAGCCAGGGCTCGATGACCATGTAATGGTGGGCGGGTTGAAAAAGCCGATGTTGAATGCCTCTGCCATTGCTAAGATTGTTGAGGTTGTGAAGAGGTGGAAATGGGGGCCTGAATTGGAGACCCAATTGGACAAACTTCAATTTGTACCCAACATGACTCACATTACTCAGGCCTTGAAGGTTATTAAAGATGGCGACGGGGCTTTGAGTTTGTTTCGATGGGCTAAAAGGCAGCCGTGGTATTTGCCGAGCGATGAGTGTTATGTGGTATTGTTTGATGGTTTAAACCAAAGTAAGGACTTTGATGGAATCCAATCGTTGTTTGATGAAATGGTGCAGGATTCAGGTAGTAGTGGGGTTTTGTCATCTGGTGCGTATAACCGTGTCATTCAGTTCTTGGCTAAAGCAGATAAAATGGAGGTGGCATTTTGTTGCTTTAAGAAGATTCAAGATTCGGGTTTTGAAGTTGATACTCAGACGTATAATTCGCTTATATTGCTGTTTTTGAATAAGGGTTTACCTTATAAGGCATTTGAGATATATGAGAGCATGCAAGCTGCAAGCTGTTCATTAGATGGATCAACCTACGAGTTGATGGTACCAAACTTGGCGAAATCGGGCCGCCTTGATGCTGCATTTAAGCTCTTCCAAGAAATGAAAGAAAGGAACTTTAAACCCAGTTTTCATGTCTTTGCATCGCTTGTTGATTCAATGGGAAAAGCTGGGCGGTTGGACACGTCGATGAAGTTATACATGGAAATGCAGGGTTATGGTTTCAGGCCATCCGCTCCCATGTATGTTTCTATGATTGAGTCATATGTGAAAGCTGGGAAATTAGATGCTGCCCTTAGGCTTTGGGATGAGATGAAGAAAGCGGGCTTTAGGCCTAACTTTGGGTTATACACAATGATTGTTGAGTCTCATGCAAAATCAGGGAAACTTGATATTGCAATGTCTACCTTTACCGATATGGAGAAGGCTGGATTTCTACCCACTCCTTCGACATATTCATGTCTATTGGAAATGCATGCTGCCTCTGGACAAGTAGATTCTGCTATGAAGCTGTATAACTCAATGACCAATGCAGGTTTAAGACCAGGTCTAAGTACTTACACATCCCTTTTGATGCTTTTGGCTAATAAGAAGCTTGTGGACGTGGCTGCCAAGATTTTGCTTGAGATGAAGACCATGGGTTATTCTGTTGATGTGAGTGCTAGCGATGTTTTGATGGTGTATATCAAGGAGGGTTCTGTTGATGTAGCCTTGCGGTGGCTGCGCTTCATGGGTTCATCAGGGATTAGAACAAATAATTTTATAATCAGACAGTTGTTCGAGTCATGTATGAAGAGTGGTTTGTATGAGTCAGCAAAGCCTCTCTTAGAAACGTATGTGAACTCTGCTGCAAAAGTCGACCTCATACTTTACACATCCATTCTAGCCTATCTCGTAAGATGCCAGGAAGAAGAACATGAGAGGCATTTGATGTCAATTCTTGGTGCTACAAGACATAAGGCACACGCTTTTATGTGTGGACTCTTCACGGGCCCAGAACAGAGGAAACAACCAGTGTTATCTTTTGTAAGGGAATTTTTCCAAGGTATTGATTATGAGTTGGAAGAGGGGCCTGCTAAGTACTTTGTTAATGTTCTCCTCAACTACCTTGTTCTTATGGGGCAGATAAATCGAGCCCGGTGTGTTTGGAAAGTTGCCTACGAGAATAAGCTTTTCCCGAAGGCAATAGTATTTGATCAGCAAATTGCTTGGTCCCTGGACGTTAGGAACTTATCAGTTGGAGCTGCTCTGATAGCAGTCGTGCATACTCTCCATAGGTTCAGAAAACGAATGTTATATTATGGTGTCATCCCAAGACGCATTAAATTGGTCACAGGACCGACTCTGAAGATTGTGGTTGCACAGGTTTTGAGCTCGGTGGAATCTCCATTCGAGGTTAGCAAAGTGGTGCTGAGGGCTCCAGGAGATGCTGTCATGGAGTGGTTTAAGAAACCCATTGTTCAACAATTTCTTCTGAATGAGATTCCGTCAAGGTCCGACATCCTCATGCACAAGCTGAACACTCTTTTTCCTAGTTCTGCACCTGAATTAAGATCTCTGGCCCCTCCCAAAATGCTCATGCCAAGGAAAGCAATGTAAACATAGAGGATATTCGAGATTTAGTTATGCATTTGTTAATGGAAATGTATAAGTTGTTGATTTCTGACCTTTGTCTGAAATTAATGAAACATGTATATAATCTTAAAAAGTTTCAGCAAGTTCTTTGTTCTTTCTCTTTTAAGTTTGAATTATTGTGTGAGTTCATGAGACTCCCCCTTCCTCCTCCTAGCCCTTGCATAGGGAACTGTTTCCGTTTCTTTAAGTTCTGCAGAGACGATGAGCTTTGGTAGGAAGTGGATGCTGGATTGTGTACATTTTCAGGCTTCTTTTACAGGTTTTAACCAATCCAGATGATGCAGTGGGCGCAATTAAGCTTGGAACAGTTTGATATATGCGGACTGGGGTTGCCTCAAGACCTGTGCTACGGAGATTCGGTGAGTTGGAAACTATTCTTGCTGTGCTTCAGTTATAATTCTCTTTGGAATTCATCATTTGTAATTATACATCGTCGAATGACAAATGCAAAGTCAGTACTACATTGGAGGGACTTTAATTTTGAGGATTATATTTTTCTCCGAACATGATTCGTGTCCATGAAATGAGTTCAAAAAATCAACAAGGACAAGGAAGAAAGTCCTTCACAGCCTCCTGGGGTGGGGGAAGAAGCCAAATCATATGCTGCTCAAAATTCAAGCCCATTTGGCTAAGAGAGACATACAACCAGTCCCCAGAAGAAGTGAAGTATATGCTCCTAACTGAATCTTCAAATTGCTTTGCATTCTAGGGTTCATGAAATCTGCTGCTAGTAGGTCAACAAGAGCCATGTAAATCAAAATCCCCGCTGCGGCAGCATTCAAAGTCCCTTCAACGATTAGAGCAGTCGGACTGTTCTCATTGTTAACAGTTGATATCCCAACACCGACTGCAATCCCTACCGGTGTTGTGAGGGAAAAAAATGTTGCCATGATCTATGTAGGGGATTAGCCTTCGGAGTCTTATTTAGAGTGTCTTGGAGTTATTATCCTTCGGCTGCAGACCGTGACTTGAATTTCGCCTGCAGAGCAGTACAACAGAAGATTTATAAATTGTAAGTGAGATAATTAACACATTAACTTCAGCTAGTCCTGATTAACGCATATTCTTCACTAGACAGTTTGTTAATCATTTATATGTATCAAATAAACAGATAGTTTGTCACGAGGATCTTAATTGTTACTAAAACCGTCAATTTGTTCGATACACCTAAATGACTAAATGATCTCCAATTTTGTAGTCACACTTTTCTTGTGAAGATGGCAACCTTCTACTCAATGCTTACTAGATAAGTTGTAGAGTCGTACCTGGGAGATGCAGCCACCGAGTCCCATGCCCTCAAAGAACTGATGGAAAGACAAAGCCACCATGAGAGGCTTTATTGTTTCAGGACTTTGGGAAGCACCCAATGATATTCCAATTATAACTGAATGCACTAGGATCCCCAGCTCCAACACCTACAAGATGACCATGGAAGTTAAAATCCAGAAAACGATACACGTAACAATAAAGAAATTTAGATTGTCATGTGCAAGACCATGGAAGTTGAGATGTTTTTCTTTGATTAAGTTCTTACTTGTGAAATGACGCGGTGCCTGATTAGTTCCGATGACTTCAATTCTTCGGAGCCATGTGCAAGACCCTGTGAAGAATGTGCAAGACCCTGTGAAGAATGTGTGTGACCATGTACGTGACCTGCATGATCATCATCCCCGCTCTCTAGTTCATGAATTGTCACCTTGTTGGACTTTACATTCGATCTCTGATAGTACCCGGTTGCCAATGAATCGACCATTAGAGTTCCAATGGCAGATACCATGGCAACAAAACCGGTGAATGGGAATTTCCCCCATGGATTTTCTTCGACGCAGGGTGAAGTCAAGTTGTCAAATGCATCTGGGAGTATGTGAACAAACCCAGTTGCTAGAATCACGCCGGCAGCGAAGGCCTTGATCAGGAAGAAGACGTCGTTTTCGGGCCTTAGAGTTGGGATTTTCTTGCCTAGCAATGGCAGACTCACCCCCACAGCACCAGCAACAAGAATGGAGGCAATGGAGCCTAGTTTATACTTGAGTGCATCTTCTTTGTTGTGTTCTGCGTCTTCGGATTTGCAGGTGCAGTCTCCGAATACTACAGCGGGAAATAGAAGAATTAGGATTGAGATTATCTTCAACATGTTGGATGATTGAGCTAACTGAAGAATGAACATGGTTTGAACTTTGAGATTTGGGAAAAGGGTGAGGGAAAGAAGGGTGGGAAATTGAAGAGTAAATATATAGTGAAAGGTTTTCGAGTTTTTTGCCTTTTGGGTTTTTTTTGATAATAAGACGATATTCCAAACTATTGTCTTCTACGCATAAGAGAATTTAAACTAAAGTGCGATAGGGCAGACACGTTGTCCTAACTAATTGGTCTAACTCACGTATGTTGCTTTTTAGGCCTTTGAGATAGTTGGAGTTTATTCTTATGTGGAAAAAAGGAAATGTGCACTGCTGGATGATTGGAGGCACTTTGTTAGCAATGCAGATTAACATTCAAAAAAAGAAAACAAATGCAGAAATGGAGAATTTAGTCTCAAAACTTATAAAGCTACAGGTTGTATGCAGTGCATGTAGCACTAACAAGAATAGGCTGGACGTTCAAGTTGTCTGGACTCAGCAGGCAACTCCATCCCCAAGGTCCTTTTTCAATGGATAGTGAATAGTATTTTCATCCTTTATTAGTCCATTTTGTTTTACATGTTTGTTGTTTTCGTTGACGAAGATACTTGACTCTTTACATATAAAGACTCATATCTCTAGGCAAAATGACCGTTCGACATGTGTCATCATGAACTTTTCGTTTTGTGATTTTAATGAGTTACTGTCGTATAAGTATTAAACTGTGATTTATAGAGAAGCGACTAGGGAGTTAAGAAATTTTTTGTAATCATTTGACAAAGTTTCAACATGAACGGTGTATAAAGTTGTACCGGTACATTAAATGACTAGATTTACGTGATTAAATTTTGATAATCTCAATCTAACTGTTCTAACTACAGTGCATCCCGTACTACATATCAAGATTGACTAAAGTTTTTTAAACTTCGGAATTGGGGCAGTCAGAGAATCGTGGTGCTGTGTTTGGAGGTCCATGAGGATGGCAACAAAAAAATGATAGCTAATTTGGAAGGCTTGAAATTTGGGTAACATCTAAGAAAATGGCTCACATTGTTGAAGGGTAGGTGAAGACAAAATGTTGTCGTCCAAACACAATGATCAAGGGAGTATGGCTTAGATTACATCGATTTGGAGATTAATTTAATATAGTCGACTGAAAAATGTCGATATTATGTCTTCAGTTTTCTTCTATATATTAGAAAATGTTCAAATTTTTATTGTCAATAACATATTATATATGTTCAATTATCCAAGCTGACACCTTGCATGCAGCTACATGCATTGTTAAATAAATAATTGAACATGAAGAGCCTACTTCGTGAATACTCACAAGACTTAACTAAAATGTATGATAGTTATTCACCCGTTAGCATATATTGATTTGATATGGCACGGTAGCGTATTAAAAATGTATGTAAATCTCTATAAAAAAAATAAGTTGTCAAGTACATTTAATGCCATTTTTCTTCAACGATATATTGGAGCTCAAAATGTGATTTTTTTTAATACATACGATATTATTTACACTAAGGGGGTGGGGGAGTGGGATAAGCCTCACATTGGGCTTGCCATAATAATTTGGTTCGAATTCGTCTTTTGGCGAGAATAGAACTTAAGACCTCTCACTTACAAGTGAAGAGAAATACCACTAGACTGTAGTACTAAGTGCCAACTCAAAATGTGATTTGGCATGGTTTAGAACTTGAACCTCATTTATGATAATTAGAACACCCATAACATCAAGTCATGCAAACTCCAAGCGGAAATATAAATAATTTGTAACCTATTAGGTCTCGTTTTGGGATGCTAAATACAATATTTTTCTTATCTTAGCCTGCACTCATTTGTAAAACTTTTAACTCAAAACACCGATGGGCAGTAAACTACTCAACTTCTACAAAGCTATTACTAAAATACTGCAAAAACACTAAACAAACGACAACTTTTGAAGAGTCATTTGAAAAATGTATTTATTTTGAAGTTCCTTAATCTAATTTCCCAGTGCATTCATAACAAGTTATTAGGTCATGTTCTATAGAACTCTAAAATTCATCAATGAAATATACTATAAAATAATCACGGCAATGGTGAATACAACCAAAATATTCATCAGTACATCCAACTCTCATAAAAATCATTTCTAAAATTTTGATTTCACCCTCGTTAATTTTTTCTGTTTGATTTCTTTAAGAACTTGAAAATAATGAAAAAAAATATTGAAATCACATGGTTGTTCGGCTGTGCCACACACAAATACTTAATATTCTTGTAATTTGGTTTTACTCACCCTCCATTGATTTCTCTTCCTGCGTATTTTTAACATTTCGATTGAATAAATGTAAATCAAATGACGTAAATAAACAGATGCGGAAATGATTTCCCCATTTAGACCAACTCCAATGGTGGCCTATGGCCAATAACAAATATTGACCTTTGGCTTTTGGCCTTTGGCCAGAAACTGCATTTTCTCTCCAATGGTGTGGCCTAAATTTTAGGCCGAAAAGTTGTTAAATATTGTTTTAGCCTAATATTTTTTTTCCGTTAACTTTTAAAAAAAATGTATTTGTTTAGATTAACTTAGCTTAATTTTCTGAACATTTTGACCTAAAAATATTTAAATTCCGATAAAGTACGAAAAAATGCAAAGGTCATATGACACTTGGATTTGGCATGCATTCTTCGGTGCTCCTGGGTCGAACAACGATATCAACGTTCTTTGGTCTTCTCCTCTGTTTGACGATGTTGTCAATGGATGGGCACCCGAATACAGGTACAATATAAATGGTCATCAATACGAACTAGGTTATTATTTGACAGATGGTATCTACCCTAGGTGGTCTACATTTGTGAAATCTTATGCTCACCCCAACAGTGAGAAAAAGAAATTGTTTTCAAAGAAACAAGAGGCATATAGGAAAGATGTGGAGAGAGCTTTCGGGATACTTCAGGCTCGATGGACAATAATTAGGGGGCCTGCCGAATCCACTTGCTTCCCTTTTTTCTTTGATTCCTTTTGCTTATCTCGCCCCGGCGGTCTTGCTATAGATGAAGATGGGCTCTCATCTACAAAATCACCATCAACATCAACACTTGCCCCGCCTTCAAAAGGTTGTCTTGGAACCTTACTAGCTACATTTTCATTCCACCTAGGACAATCTTTGAGGATGTTCCAAGCATGAAATAACTTGAATTCGTGACCTTTAGGGGTATCAAGTGTCATGAATATAGCCATCGCTTTATTAATCTATGTATGAAATAAATAAAGATTGATTAGTTAAAAAATGTAATTATGCACATTTAAAATCTAATTATGGACATCAAAAAAATAATTTATCAAAATAAACTCACCATATCTTCTTGACTCTTTCCACTTTCAAGCACATCTTTGGCTTTATTGTATGCCGACTTCCAACAAGTGCATTTTTTGTTGATCCTCTTAAAACGATCGTACATACCATCAAGAGTTCGTGGCTTGTCGGGCAACGGTGGGGGAGATGTGCTAATGAACACTTCATAGACCCGAGACCAAAATTCTTGAATATTTTGGTTCGTCCCGGTAGCACCATCTTCGCTAATATTGATCCATGCCTTGCACAAAGCTATATCTTCATCTTTAGACCAATTTGGTAATTTTGTACTAATTTTTGGCATCTTGAAATTTTTTAGAAGTGGGTAGAAGGAGAACGAAAATTTGGAAGTGGGTAGAAGAAGATTGCTAATCTAGAAGTGGGTTTAAAATGATTTAGAAGTGGGTAGAAGAAAAAATGAAATTTGGATGAGGAAAGGGAAGGAAATTGATTTTGTGTGGATGTATAACCAAATGAATGGGTATTTATAGGGTTTTTTGGTGAAATTTCTGAACAAATATTTTTTATTAATTATTTTAGCCGTTGGATGATTTTTTTTACCGTTAGATTTGATCTCATTTGATCACAGCCGTTGGATTACAAGTAAAAGTAAAAAAAAAAAAAAAATTTGAAATGTGACCGTTGGATGATTAAACGGTCGAGTAATCTCAGCCGTTGATCTCCAACGGCTACTTTTGGTGGCAGACAACCATGACGTCACCCACGTACGTCCCTTCCGCGCCTGGCGCGTTCCGCACGTTGCGCGAGTCAGCCCTCTCTGCGTGCCTTGCACGCTCCCTTTGCCCAGTCGCAGGGCGGGTCCCACCTGTTTTGGCCGGGCCAATTCTTTGGCCAATTTCTGTCTTTTTTTTTGTTGGGTTACCTTGGGCTTATTTCTTGGCCACCATTGGAGAACCAAGTCCAAAGGCCTATGGCCTAAAAATGTTGGCCTTTGGCCACCATTGGAGATGGCCTTACTAAAGAGTATTTTAGACAACAATATAATTCACTCTCTGCATCACATATGCATACGTTCTTAATAATAAGCCCACTTTTTTTTCCCAAAAGAAAAAAAGCAGCCCACATATACACAGCTGGGCCTCCAATTTTCTTACATGGGCCTCCAATTTTCTTGGACCCTCACACATACACAGCTGCGCGCGCGCGCGCGTCTGACACTCATACAACCTACAGAGTTTCAGTGACAGTGACAGAGAGTCGGTGACATAATCAACTTATTTTATTAAAAAAGAAAAAGAAAAAGAAAATCTCGCCTCTGCTTCTTCCTACCCATCACTCGCTGAAGCTCTCTCTCTCTCTCTCTCTCTCTCTCTTTTCGCGATTGAAGTGAGGTAAATTTCTTTCCTTGATAGATCTGTGAAAATCAACTACATTTTGGTTCGAATTTGCGTTCGCATTTCGTTTAAATTTCTGTTTGGTTGCCCGGAAAATTGCGGGAAAATTTAGACTGCCTCCTAATCTTCGAATGACTATCAACATTCTGAATTCTCAAAATTTCTTGAAATTTCGGGCTACCACTTTGATCAAATTAACAATTTTGCGGTAATGTAGTCTATGATTTACGAGTTATGTTTGAATCCTGATTTGTGTAGCTGCAGTTGTATTGTTCCAGCTAAGTGGGCAGATATGGATTCATCAGTGGTGCTATATAACCAGCTCAAGGTTTAATTTTGATGGAATTTTTTAAATTATTGCGTTAAAGGGTATTCAAATTTGGATGGTTTATGGCTCCAATAAGTACTTTCATTTTTCATATTTTGTCAATCCCTGCAGGCAGCAGAACCATTTTTCTTATTAGCCGGTCCCAATGTGATCGAATCGGAGGAGCATATTTTCCGAATGGCCAAGCACATTAAGAGTGTTGCAACAAAGTATGCTCCTTCTCTTTGGGATTTATGCATTTTGTCGAAATGGGATAAAGATTGGATTTAAATCTGTGTATTTTTTCGGTTTTTAGTAAGATAGATAATTTGCTGTTTAATCTTGTAGAGTTGGATTGCCACTGGTTTTCAAGTCGAGCTTTGACAAAGCCAACCGTACGTCCTCAAAATCATTCCGGGGTCCTGGCTTGGAAGAGGGCTTAAAGGTGGAGCACTAGTCGTTATCTTGTTCTCATGCTAAGTTTATATATGAATCACTTTGGTTGCTATGGTCATAAATATAGAGAACTTACTAGATATTGTTACGTGTTCAAATATATTCTTAGTGTATTTGGAGTTTGAGACTGCAATACAGTGTTGTTTCAGTTCTTTGATGACATGTGTTGATACATGTAAGCTTGTAACAGCTTAGCTGCAATATTACTAGGGAATACAGAAATCATGATCAATTCTTTCTGGAGTAGAATTTCTCTTGATTAACATTAACTTGGTATTACTTCACCTTAGAATCACTGATTCCTCTTTATTTCACCTTTTTCTTTTAGATCCTTGAGAAGGTCAAAACAGCATTTGACCTCCCTATAATTACAGATGTACACGAAGCTAGCCAGGTGAGCATTCTATCTCCTCTCTTCAAGTGAAAATTTTTTAAATCATGTTTTTGGTATACTTGTTTGCTTCAGCTTTAAATCTTGATGCGTCAAAGATAAAGTCTTAAGAGTAGGAAGATCAAATTTTGCTGGACAAGACAGTTTGTTTGCTGAATAAGCATGTACCATTTGGGTACCTCGGATAAGCTATCTTTTGTTACTATATGTCTATGTAAAAATGTGTGTGGATAAGTAGAAAAGAAACTTTGGCATAGGTTATAATCTACTCTATTACTAAATTTTCTTGATTTTGGACTTGGTCAATAGATCTCTATATGCTCTATCTTGAATGTATACTTGCATGTATAATGAGGCAACACCACACATCCTTGTATATTTCTTTACCGTCCCATGTTAAACAGCAGGCGAAGTTTGACCTAGCTTTTAGGTCATGAACTGTTTCTCACATTTTTCCTTTGCTTTTTTGTTTTTTTCTAGTGTGAAGCAGTTGGTAGAGTTGCAGATATTATTCAGATTCCTGCATTTTTATGCCGCCAGGTGAAGTTAATATGGAACCCTGTGCCTCCACCAGCAGATATTTTCATGACAAAGTTTTAAGGATGTGTTGCTAAAGAAAGGAATCAAAATTAAAACGGAAGTTTATTAAAGGATGCCATAAATCGGGAGTTTATCTTATTTGTGACTTCCTATGTTGACAGACAGATCTTCTAGTTGCAGCAGCCAAGACTGGAAAAATTATTAATATTAAGAAGGGCCAGTTCTGTGCTCCGTCAGTGAGTGATTTACTCTTTACCCCCTCTCTCTCCCTCTCTCTGCATTTATGATGAGTGATTTATTCTGACCTAATTGATTAAACATCCACTAACTAATCTCATTTAAATTATTTTGGTATCCTTGTGCTTTTGATATTAATCTTCAAAGTGTCCATATTTTAAGGTCATGGTAAATTCTGCTGAGAAGGTTAGACTGGCTGGAAACCCAAACGTGATGGTTTGTGAGAGAGGAACTATGTTTGGCTATAGTAAGTCTTACAGCAGTTATGTTATCTTCACTGAAGCTGTCCATTTCGGCTTTCATCAATGTTCTAGTGCTACCCCCACTTACTGTGTGGCCATTGCTTAATTCTAGTGAAAGTAAATTCCCATCGAGTCATGTTCCCCCTTTCCCCTTTATATTTTTTAAACTTTCATGCATTGACTCTCCATTCGTATTGTTTAAGATTTAAAGTTATTAGTGATTTCTCATATTTTGGTTCTGCTCAGTTGATTTATCCTATACCTCTGATTTGTTTTTTTATAGATGATTTAATTGTTGATCCGCGCAATTTGGAGTGGATCAGGGAAGCAAATTGTCCTGTTGTAAGTTATTGTTTATATTCTGCTCTTCCTTTTCTGTGATCTTGTTACTTTGTTTCCTATGAAAGAGAAAAAAAATCGTACTGTGAAATGTGAGGAATACTGGAAGTACACAACTACCCCCATTCCTCCTTCTCCAGGCAAACAAATTTTTTTTTTTCAGTAAAACCAGGCAAACAATTTTCCAAATTGCTTTTTCTAGTGTTTGGTTGAAATAGAAAAAAGTGCTTCTGGGGTTGGAGAAGTACCTTTAGGAAGCCTTGCCTGTTGAAATACAGGAAACACTCGGCTTTCTAACGAGGTTGTAATGATCATCTCAGAAAAATACAATGATATTTAGACTCTTATATCATGTATTTTCATTTTCTTCATGACTAAAGAAGTCAATTACAAAGAGGGTGGAGTATGTGTTTGTATGTCGCTAGTAGTTCTGAGCCGTCCAACTGTAATGTGACAGTATAGATATAGGAATTGGTTGACAACTTGACATGTATCTAGTTCAGTTGGGTGATCATTAACTGCTCCTTATGAAAGCTTTCAAATATTGGTTTATGTCGGATAATTCTTTTTCATTTTTCATTCTTCTCGGTCCCCGTTTTTCAATATTGATTGCCTAAAATGCTGCCTCTATTTTCATTTTACTTTCTGAAGGCCAAACCGTCTAACTCAGCTCATGTGTTTCACTACAGGTTGCTGACGTCACACATGCATTGCAACAGCCTGCTGGGAGAAAGGTGAGAAAGTCTTACATATATTGTTTCAGAACTTAAGAGTGGTCTGCAGCTTCTCTTAGAAACGCATGGTTATTATAGCCACAACTTATGTATTCCATGATATTTCTTATTAAATCTGTAGACAATATTATTTATTCATTTTCACGTCTTCTTGACATTAGCAACAAAAATTAGGAACTGGCTTTATCTTATTGCATGTCTAGATGAAACATTTCTTCCCTTTTTAGCACTAACAGCTATAATATGCTTACTTTAATTTGCCATTATTAATTGTTGAATTTTGATTCCCATACTTTCTCCTATAGTTGGACGATGGAGGTGTTGCCAGCGGTGGTCTTCGTGAATTGATTCCATGCATTGCAAGGACAGCAGTTGCTGTTGGAGTAGATGGAATTTTCATGGAGGTAAACTAATCATCTGATGCCTGCATTTATGTTTCAGCCTCTTTTAGAATTGTGCTTCTTATTTCTGGGATTTACTTCGAAACAAATTTGTTGGAAGTTAACTAATTCCATTTGGCAGTAATGCAGAAAATAACATGAATTCATATTGAGTTCACTTGGAAAGAGCTGTGTGAATAAATTCTCTCATTCTCATTTGTCTGAAACTATGCATGCAAATTTGATAGTGTGTAATATGAATTCATCTTAGCTGTTGATTGTATGGCCACATGAAGTTTCCGATGCAAAGATTTCTTAGGGTAGTCTTTACTTTGTATTATAAATGGATTCACACACACACACACACACACACACACACACACACACACACATACACACACACACACTAATCTACACACTTGCATACAGACTTTGGACTTGCTAAGATTTTCCTTTGGGTACTTAGGTACATGATGATCCTTCAAACGCTCCAGTTGATGGTCCAACTCAATGGGTGAGTCATGCTTTGTTATTTTCAAGTGCATTTTCTCCTGTTTTGGGATGTTTGAATACAGGCATTGTTTAACAACTAGTTTATTAAACTGTTTAAGTTACTTCTTGTTTATGATTTTAGCCCTTGCGCCACTTGGAGGAACTGCTGGTAGAGCTCATAGCAATTGCTGTAAGTCCCTTGCTTCCGTAATACGAGCACTTACATTTATGATAATTTTTGTGTCAAGTGTTGAAAAACTCCTTGAGATTTTCATGTACATGGAATGCATAATATCTTGGTTTCTTGGAGTCTCAATTATATGGTTGTTACATTAACCTTGGAAATGCAGTGTTAGCTGTACTGTAGTATGAATACTAGATTCTTTTATCTAGACATATTTTTACATGGTATAGTCTTCCCTCCCGAAACCTTCCTTGGCATCCTCACAAGGCTAGATAGTAAAAAATAAAGAACAAGAATGATTTGTCATTTTGATTTTTGTGTTCTTAATAATATGATTTTTGAATTTATTGCTGAATATTGACCTGGATATTCTGTTTTGTTGTTAATTCTTAGAGGGTAAGCAAGGGGAAGCAACGTTTCAACATTGACCTCTCACCCTATCGCGATTAGAAGACTTGAAGCTACTCTATTGGTAAGAAGGGTGGTATAGTGCACACAGTATTTGTCTGTTTTTCGTTTGTTACCCATTATTGTGAATCGGTGGTGTGTAATAGCCCATGCTAGAGTGAAAAGGAGAGCACATCCACCCTAAGTCCACAAATTGTAATTGATGAGGGTGCAGGTTTGGGCAAAAAGATGCGGAATTGAGCGAGCATTTTGTGGTACCTCACTTCAGGCAATATGTAGGTCTAGAACTTGAAATAAAAATTGAGGTTAAAGAGTTGGAGTTTCTTACTCGTCACCGCCAACAGTTATGCTGTGTGGTGATAGATTTTCGGAGAGTCTAATAAACATTCTTTGGACCTTAAAATGGCGGCTTCATTTTTCCGTAACTGCTAGCCCCATTCAAGTTCTTGTTGATTTGAGTCTGCTCCCGTTGTTACTTACATATGGTTTTCATTCTTTCTTATTTCAGGTATTTATCTGTGTGTTCAAGTATTATATGTTAAAGAGAGAACTTGCTTTGGAGGGGAAGGGGAGTGGCATTCTGCCGCAGACTCCCCCATTCGACGAGCCGGTGATCTGTCTGCACTTCGAAACATGCCCACCAGGATCAAATATGAGATAAGTGCTCATGAATTCATTAGTATTGCGCTCGGGTTAATCTGTTATCTTGACCCGAAGAAATTCTTTGTCATGATTTTTGTGTTTGCGTTCCTCGTTAAATATTCCGTACGTTTTATTCAAGATCTTGGAGTTCCGACTATGTAGCTTGTAGCTTAAGAAATAAAGATTTCTGTTTTTCTTCAACTAATTAAAACGTTTACAGCAAAATGCATAACAGATTTTAGACCGTTAAATAACACATGTTGGTGGAGATTTTGTTGGGACGTGTTTGCACTAAGTGGTAAATTTGGTGCTTAAAGTAGTTGTATATCACGACTGTTGTATGTTAGTGCATAAAGTGGTAGTGTTGACGCGTGGAGTAGTAATGTTGTGTTGAAATGCAATTTACCACTCTGGGGAAGCAATGTAATACCTCGTCGTTTGCATTTGGTTCAATATTCTAGTGGATAAAGTGTTGGATTTTCACCCATGCGTTTCCGTTGGTAAATTTGGTATTATAAAAAATGTAGTACTCCATCGTTGTGAAAAAGTTTTTGAAGAGTACTTGAAAACTCTCGATTTTCCCAATTTTTCTCTTGCTCCTCCACTCTATCAAACATAGGAGAAGTTTGGAACATGACTAACGATAGTATTAGTCGGTTAAATGAAAAATCGATGAGGATCGAACCCGCACCATAATGCATAAATATTATTGTTTTCCGCAAAGTGTCGTCTGCTAAATAAGATTTTAATTCAAATTACATGAATGTTGCCGAAGTGAATTCGAGAAAGTCTTAAGTTGCATGGAGATCTGATATGTCCATCCCAATGTCTTATTTCTCTGCCCATCTTATTTTTCCACTCACTATTAAATTTAAAAATTTGAGAATCCTCTTTCCCCACCCTCCATTATTCCTAATATAACACTAATATATTAGTTTTTAGAAAACCCTAATACATCTTTAAATGATACCAAAAAATGAATAATAATTGAAAATAAAAATTAAACGAAAAGGCAAAGAACCCAAAACATACTAACCTAGAATTTATCGAACCCTATAAAATCTTTGACCCAGAAACTTCCATCCTTGTTCAAAATAAATATAGGAATCTTTCACAAAATCTAATAGTATATTCACCTTCTAGGCCTTCCTTGGTGTGTTGTTCTCGCTATTAAGGGCAATGATAATTCTAATCAATCTTTGCTGATAAATTTCACCATAGCCAAGTTGAATAATTAAATAAATTTACAAAACAGAAAAAGAAAATTAAAAATGATAATATGAATGCGATAGAGTGGACGGGGAAAGGTTGGCAGATTGACCGGAGGTGACAAAGAATGGGATCGCTAACGATGAGGTGAGTTGTTGAAGGGTTCTTCTGTTACATTTTAATTTTTGTAATTTAATTATAGTTAACAGTGCTATGTTTAAATGTTTTTTTAAGGTCCTTTAAAGTCATTATGCAAGAGGGTAGATTGAGTAATAAATTTTTAACTTAAAGTGGATAGAGAAATAAGACAGGGTAGGGTGAGCATAGCAACACTCAAAATAAAAAAAGTCTTTGAGTTAAATACCAAATTTGCCCTTTAAAAAACAATAAAACCTCAAATTCATAACACGTGTTTCGCAAAGCCCTAATTCTTACAAATCAGAAAACCTCCTCCGCAGCGCGGCCAAGCCATCGTCGTCGTCTGCTCCAAAAAAATCCGAAACTTTTCACTCAGCCAAAACCTCCGATTTCTCGGCTCTCATATTTCTACCAATGGCCGATAACACCCGAAACATCCGAAACATATGCATACTGGCCCACGTTGATCACGGCAAGACCACCCTCGCCGACCACCTAATCGCGGGAACCGGTTCCGGCGTCGTCCACCCGAAACTAGCAGGCCGCCTCCGGTTCATGGACTATCTTGACGAGGAGCAGAGACGCGCCATCACCATGAAAAGCTCCTCGATTGCCCTCCACTACAAAGATCACTCCATCAACCTCATCGACTCCCCGGGCCACATGGACTTCTGCAGCGAGGTCTCCACCGCCGCCCGATTGAGCGACGGCGCTCTTGTCCTGGTGGACGCCGTCGAGGGCGTCCACATCCAGACGCACGCCGTCTTGCGCCAGGCCTGGATTGAGAAGCTGACGCCGTGCTTGGTGCTGAACAAGATCGACCGGCTGATCTCGGAGCTGAAATTGAGCCCCATGGAAGCTTACACGAGGTTAGTACGTATTGTTCATGAGGTTAATTGGATTGTGAGTGCGTATAAGAGCGAGAAATACTTGTCCGACGTTGATGCTATACTTTCTGGGCCGGCGGGGGATGTGGGTAGTGATGAAAATCTGAGCTTTTTGGATGTGGAGGACGATGAGGAAGATACCTTTCAACCCCAGAAGGGGAATGTGGCGTTTGTGTGTGCTTTGGACGGTTGGGGTTTCTGCATTCGTGAGTTTGCTGAGATTTACGCTTCGAAATTTGGGGTGAGCGAGGCGGCATTGACGAAGGCTTTGTGGGGACCTAGGTACTTTAATCCGAAAACAAAGATGATTGTGGGGAAGAAAGGTGTGGCTGGTATGAAAAATGCTAGGCCAATGTTTGTTCAGTTTGTGCTTGAGCCGCTTTGGCAGGTTTATCAGGCCGCTTTGGATGACGATGGCGGTGGGAAAGTGATGCTTGAGAAGGTTATCAAGTCTTTTAATTTGAAGGTGCCGCCTCGTGAGCTTCAGAACAAGGATCAGAAGGTTGTGCTTCAAGCAGTGATGAGTCGTTGGCTTCCGCTTTCTGATGCTGTGTTGTCGATGGTTGTTAGGTGTATGCCTGACCCGGTTGCAGCACAGGCGTTTAGAATAGGGCGGTTGCTTCCAAAGAGACAGGTTCCGAGTGATGGGGTTGATTCCAATGCGCTTGCAGAGGCGGAGCTTGTGAGGAAATCGGTTGAAGCTTGTGATTCGAGCCCTGAAGCTCCCTGTGTTGCTTTTGTATCCAAAATGTTTGCTGTCCCCATGAAAGTACTTCCACAGAGGGGATTAGATGGGGAAATTGAAAACAACGTAAGTGAGGAGGGTGAATTGAATGAGTGTTTCCTTGCATTTGCAAGGATCTTTAGTGGGGTTCTTTATTCAGGGCAGAAAATTTATGTGCTTTCAGCTTTGTATGATCCATTAAAAGCGGAATCAGTGAAGAAGCATCTGCAGGTGGCTGAGTTGCAATCTCTGTATCTCATGATGGGCCAAGGATTAACACATGTGGCCTCTGCCCATGCCGGGAATCTTGTGGCAATTCGAGGCCTTGGCCAACATATACTGAAAAGTGCGACACTTTCATCAACGAAAAACTGTTGGCCTTTCTCCAGTATGGCATTTCAGATTGCTCCTACTCTAAGAGTCGCAATTGAGCCAACTCATCCTGCAGATATGGGTGCTCTGACTAAGGGTTTACGGCTGCTGAATCGGGCTGACCCGTTTGTTGGGGTAACGGTTTCTGATAGGGGAGAAAATGTTCTGTCTGCTGCAGGAGAGGTGCATCTTGAAAGATGCATAAAAGATTTAAAGGAGAGATTTGCAAGGGTAAGCCTGGAAGTGTCTCCACCTCTTGTGTCTTATAAAGAGACCATTGAGGGTAATGTAGCTGATAAACTTGAGAATTTAAAATTCTTTCGTTCAAGCTCAGATTATGTTGAGAAAAAGACAGCAAATGGTAGGTGTACGATAAAGGTGCAAGTCATAAAGCTCCCACCCTCTTTAACTAAGGTGCTTGAAGATAGTTCTGATTTACTTGGAGATATCCTTGGAGGTAGGGCTTCTCAGACCAATAAAGGTTTTGACGTAAAGATTTCAACGATTGCAGAAGATGAGAAACCAATTGAAGCACTGAAGAAACGTATTATGGATGCTGTGGAGAGTGATATTCTATCTAGTGGTGACAGCGACAAGGATCGGGTTGAGAAATGTAAACTGAAGTGGCAAAAGCTACTTAAAAGGATATGGGCGCTTGGCCCTTCGCAAGTAGGTCCTAATATCCTCCTTACTCCAGACCTCAAAGGAAAGGGTTCAGATGACTCTGTCCTCATCTGTGGTTCCTCTCACGTATCTCAAAAATTAGGATTTGTGGATGCTTCTGGCAATGGCAATATACCTGCTGATACATCTTCAGAAGAAGCTCAAGCATTGTCAGTTGAGGCGGAGAGCCTTGAAAGCAGTGTTGTATCTGGGTTTCAAGTGGCGACAGCAGCTGGACCTTTATGCGATGAACCTATGCGGGGTTTAGCATTTATTATTGAGGCTAAAATTGAACCGTTGACTGCTCAGTCTGATGAAGGGGAAGCCTCCCACCACCAACCTGAGCAATACGGTATCTTCAGAGGACAGGTAATGACAACCATCAAAGATGCTTGTAGAGAAGCTGTGCTTCAAAAAAAGCCTCGGCTTGTAGAAGCCATGTACTTCTGTGAGTTGAACACGTCAACTGAGCATTTGGGTTCTATGTACGCTGTGCTTGGGCGAAGGCGGGCTAGAGTTTTAAAGGAGGAAATGCAGGAAGGCTCCCCATTGTTCACTGTGCATGCATATGTGCCAGTTTCTGAAAGCTTTGGTTTTGCGGATGAGCTTAGAAGATGGACTGCTGGTGCTGCAAGTGCTCTTCTTGTGCTTAGTCACTGGGAAGCACTTCCAGAGGATCCTTTCTTTGTACCGAAAACAGAAGAAGAACTTGAGGAGTTTGGTGACGGTTCTAGTGTGCTTCCCAATACCGCAAGGAAACTAATTAACGCAGTAAGACGGAAGAAGGGGCTTCCTGTAGAGGAAAAAGTAGTACAGCACGCGACCAAGCAGAGGACCCTGGCTCGTAAAGTGTAGAGGTTGCTGATATACGTTAGCTTTAGGGGTAGGGCCGATTTAGGTGAGCGATTTACTTCTGTGGAAGTGTAGAGGTTTTTGATATAGTTGTAATTTACTTACTAAAGCTTAATATCTTCTGGCAAATTGGCAATGCTGCTATATAAGTTGGTTGCGAAAGTGGCTCGTAATCGCAGTTTTCGTATGTTGCTGTGGCTGGATAACAGTTTTGATGGCTCGATAGAAATTTTATTTTTGAATGGAAAGATTTAGTTTGCTGTTGGATGATGTTAATTTGAAAGGTTTTTTGTGCTTTATTTTTAAACAAGTTTATATCTGTGACTGTGAGCTAGCCAGGGCATTGCACGGTGTTCCACGACCAGCATGTTCGAGCACCTCTACCAGTTGCCAAAAGCAAGGGCAAGGGCATCTAAGTGCTTGCCATTGCCATGGATATATGTGTTCAAAACATTTAGGAGATCTTGTTAAAGGCAGACAATGCAATGAATAATAGTCGTTGGGGTGTTTTTTTTTTCTAATTTTCTAGTATTATTTTCGAAGTTTTCGCGTTTTGGTATGCATTTGGCCTGATAGACAAGATTGGCCTGGTTCCAGATAAGTTTAGCTTCTTGAATTGCTTGGTTGATTGGTATAAAATCCAACAATGTCTCACTTTATTTGGGTTGCTTTAGATTCTATTCTACTAGATTATCCTCTGTTAGGCATCCCCTTTTCATCTCCATTCCAATTTATGTATTTATGTATTGATTTTTTTGGCTGATTTTCCAATTTTTTCTTCTTTTGACTTTGTTATGCAAATGCCGATTTTGCATAGAATACAGACATGCTCTTTTGCTAAAGATTGCATCTGTAAGAGAAGTAGTGCTAGGCGCTCCATTGAGAGGAGTTCTGAAGAAGCTTGGGGCAAGGACTGTTGCGTCCAATACTGCTGATGGGCTTGTTGCTCTTGTGCATCGACCAAATGAGTCCTTTTTCCTTATTCCTCAGGTAAAATTACATATTAAGGCTAATGAGTTATCACATTGCTCTTGGTAGCTTTTATGTTCTCTACTTTAGCTACTTAGAAGGACTACGGTAGAAACTTATTTTGATAAAACTTGAAATGGTTTTTGCAGGCAGACAAAGTGACGGTAGTGTTCCCTATGAGATTCAAGGACTCTATAGATATTGTTCTTGCAACTTCCTTCCTGCAGGTATAATAATTATATGATCTTAAATTGCAAATATGATTTTTTGTACTGGGGTAGAGATTGTGAAGTTCTATCAAATATCTGCTGATGAATGATGAGGTTAATAAGAGTTTCTAGATATGTAATGCTAGCTTGTCAAAATCTTCTACCCTCCAAGATATGCTTCCTTGGATCTGTTTACTCATTCTTTTTGGTGATTCTTTTTAATGTTAATAGTGATGATTCTGTTACCATTTAGGAATTTGTGGAAGCAAGACGTACGGCTGGACTTAATACTGCCCCTCCTTGCTTGTGGTCGCCTACCCCTCCTTTAGAACTGAAGGATGCCCCTGCTGAAGCACTGTCTGCCAATGCAGGATTTGTCACTTTTGGTAATGTCAGGGAAATGGACAGTTTGTTTTATTTATTTTCTCACTTTAACAAATTGTACTGTATACCGATGCAGTTATTTTCCCTCGTCACGTGGAAGGCAAGAAATTGGATCGAACAGTTTGGAGTTTATCAACTTTTCATGCTTATGTTAGTTACCATGTTAAGGTGTGACCTTTTTCGCCTGAACTTATTATTCCTCTAGTTGTCCTCAACTGTTTCACCTAACAAATTGTATGTCATTTCACTTTCTATTGATGACAGGACATGGCATGATCCTTGCATTGTATAAAGTTAATTAGCATCTTATGTGTGGGAAGTGAAAGATTTTTTTCTCTCTCGTATATGTTTTTGCTTTGTCTGATTTACTCTTGATGACAACACGCTGTTCAGTTTTTCTAAACTTCATGTACAAGTAATGTTGGACCAACTTTTCTATGCTTTTAATCCGTTGACAGGCACAATTCTTTTGTTCTGTCCGCCTATAACTTACTGACTGGTCGCAGCATTCTATGTCTTATTCACTATTTTACTATGTTTCTAGTTCTTCATTTGACATGTTTCATCTCAATTTCTTTTGTGTATATTCTTCCAGTGTTCTGAGGGTTTCATGCATACAAGGATGCGACGTCGCGTGGAATCTTTGATTGAGGTAATATTTTCACTCCCCTCCCTCCTCTATGGTGCTCCCACGGACATGTTCTGCTATCTTGACTAATCACTAATTTATATTACAAGAAAATTGATTGACTGCAATTATTCTTTTAGTTTGGTTTGATCCATAGTTTGCGGTCAATCCTATCTGAAATGAAATAGCACAAGGGGCACTTATTGTTTCTAAATGATGCAAATGAATGGAAAAGAATGTCAAACCTCCTAGCATTTTTGGTGTTGCTGATCTACTGGGGGACTGGGGAGACAAACTGTTGGGTTGAGTCTGAGCTTAGTCCTTTGAGGCAAACCTCATATGCGAGGAGACACAGTCCTTTTGTCATTTTCCCATATGAGTTGAGTCTGAGCTTAGATGGCATTTTGAAACACAGCTTTTTTTCCCTCGAGTCTAGTAGAGTGCGGCAGATTAGTCTCACTCATTACTGTAAAAGTACAATGATTAATTCTTTTTCTTCGGGAACAAAAGTTATAATGACTGCCATTCACTCTGCTGCTTTTCTCAGGCTCTTGATCGTGCTAAGCCCGGTATGGAAAATACAAAGAATGCTGCTCAAAGTAGATCCTTCAAACGGCTGGTTTGTAATCAATTTAATGTTTTTTACAAATCGTAGTTGATAAAATTGGTCTACTCTTGCTGAAAGTCTTATTTTTCTTGATGTATTGGATTGTAGAGCCTGAAGGAAGCCAGGACAAATTCAAACTAAACAAAAGGCATGGTAACCCAAGAAAGAGTGTCGTCAAAGGAGTTGCTCGAAGTTACGTAGAGAACCGTTGTTTGATCGATGCTAGTACAAGTGATTTCTCTTGTATAATTGTAAAAGAGATGAATGTAGAGAACCGTTGTTTGATCGATGCTAGTACAAGTGATTTCTTCTCTTGTATAATTGTAAAAGAGATGAATATATAGGTCGCTTATTTACTTTATGAAAAAGCGTTCTTTTGATTAGTTGAAATTAGAAACATTAAGTTTTATTAATTCCAGGTTTTTACATGTGAGAAACATCCACTGGAAGATAGATAGAATTCCTTCCTTTATTTCATAGGGTGCAACAAATATACATCGTCCTATATATTGAGAAGAGAAAGGTTTATGGTTTATATACGTACCATAAACCAAATAGAAAGGAAACAACAAATATACATCGTACTATCAAACATGAGAAAACATCCTTTGGAAACGAGCCACTTTCAATGCAATTGCTAGTGCCGCCTTATCTTTGATGCCATCGAAGAATTGAAAATAGGCATACCTCCACGATGTCTTTAAGATCAATGTGCCGCAAACGCCCCAAAAGCCTACGATGAAGCCAAGTACCACACTGGCATAGAACCACAACTTATCATCATTCCCATCTTCATTCTTGTATTTTGCATCCTTAGATGGGTAAGGGTCATCTCCAGGGCACTTAGTTGATACAGGAACGCCACACAGTAATGGATTTTCCATATATATGGATGAATCATTGAGCGTCTGAAGCTGGCTTCCAGAAGGAATTCTTCCGAACAAGTTGTTGTAAGACAAGTTCAAGTGGTTTAAAAAAGTTAAAGATAAAACTTTGGGAATGCATACGAAAGGTGGTTGTGTGAGAGATCAAGAGTTTCGAGCAAATGCAAGTCTGGAGTCTTGGCGGGGATCTTTCCGATCAATTGATTCTGGACAAGTTCAAGGTACCCAATTGAATGAAATTGCTTACTTCTTCGAGTTTTACCTTGTAGCTTATTCGAAGAAAGATCAATGCTCTTCACCCCGGAAACGAGTGTTGTTGTACACAGTTCTTGTCCCTTTAGTGTCGGTGTGTGGCTTGCTCACGATAATGAGAAAATTTTTGCATCGGACCATTGACCGGTGAAGACAAAAGATTTAAACACATGGGAATGGTACTGAAAATTTTGTTAATGACTAAGGTCGAGGATATGAAGTCGGTGCACAATTATTGGGGAATAATAGGTAAAAAGTTGGATCGCAATCGTAGCATATACAACTTAGGACATATTATTTGATCCTCCTATCCATTGTGGAATTTTCCGAATAACTATTGTTTCCAAGATCCATTACTCTCTCCAAACCAGAACAATTTTGCAAGGAATGGAATTTCATAGCCAAAATTGTTGTTGTTGAGCTTTAATACTCGCAGTGAACTTATGCTTCTTGGTGGGAATATTGCCAGACAGATTGTTGTGACCAGCATCTACAAACTGCACACTGACATTGGCTTATTGCTCCTGCACTCCATGCAAGACAGAAATCTCCAGAAATTGATTGCTTCTAAGCGACAGGACTGCCAAGTTTCGCATGTTGCAAACAGAGGGAGGAATTGTGTCGTTCAAATGATTTTCAGAAAGATACAATTCTTGCAAATTGGGCATCAACAGGTCAATATTGGAATTGGCCTGAAAATAGATTGCTTCCAAGATCAATATGCTCTAAATTTGGAAATTTCAAATGGGAAGGAAGTTTCCACAGGTGGTTGTCAGATAAATCTAGCCAGGTGACTTTGGAAGATATCTTCAACAACCATTCCTCTGGTATCGAATCTTCCGAGATTCATTACCATTGAGCTCGACGTCCACCAGTTCCAGTTTGAGATTGAAGCCATACTCCAAAACCAGGAGCACCTGACAGTTTATGATCCAAATTGACTGGAGCTTGAAAGGAGGAACAATCCGCCACGTCGAAACTGAGGGACGTGGGTGGGTCTCAGAACTCCTACTCCAAAATCTTGTAATCTGGTAAGATTTATGAAGTGGGCTTCCGTTATAATGCCTTCCCATGGATTATAAGACAGATCAAGAAAACTAGCTGAAGAGTTGTCCCAAGCTTTCTGGAATGGACGTTCATATTATTCTAAAGAGGTCAATGTTTTCAAGGATGACAAGTTTCAATAGTTCTGGAATGGACCCGTTCATATTATTGTCAGAAGGTCCAATATTTCCAAGGATGACAAGTTTCCAATGGATTCTGGAATTGAGCCTACAAATGGTTTGTACCAAGGTTGAGATTCTGCAAACTTTTGAACATTCCCAAGGAGGCCGGCAGTTGGCTTTCAAGCTCACATTCAAACAAATCTGAAGCTCAATGAATTATTTGGACAATTTGAGAAACTCCTCCAAAACTCTTTAATCCCACCATTATAACTGTTACCGCTAAGACTTAAGAACTTGCAGCTTGCATAAATTTCCAAGGAATTTAGGAATTTGACCTTTTAGGCCAGTATAAGATAAATCAAGGGATTCCAGGGTGAAGTTTGCAAATTCAATTGGAAAGAAGATCACGAAATGATTTCAGATAGATCCAAGTGTTATGAGGCTGGTAAGATTAAAAAGCCAACTGGGAAATGAGCCGTTAATCACATTTCCAGATAGATCAAAGGACCATAAGTGATGTCAAGTTAAACCTTTGTAGTGAGATTGGAATGCTTTCAATTTGGCACTCAGATAAGTGTAACTCTAACAATAAAGGAGACGTGTTAATCATACGCCCAACTGACTCCTGAGGTGCTAAGGTTCACGGCTCCGAGATCAAGGTATTTTTAGGGAAGAGAGGTGAGAAAGCCAATTCAAGTTTCTGGAAGATAAGTCGGAATTCAAGTTTCTGAAATCATTAAAAAGGATAGATCAAGAAAATTGAGGCTTGAGAGGTTACCAAGAGAAGGGGAATTTCTCCCGCAAATGACGCAAGGAGAGATTGAGATATTGTAAACTTTTAAGCTGCCCAAAGAACAAGATAGAGATGCCATGAAAATCGTGTAGCTTAGGTCCAGGTAATTTAAATGTTTCAAGCTAAGCAAAGATTGATTTATCCACCACCCAAGCAAGACTTCTCGTGGTGACTCGTCCTTGGTCATCATAATCGGTATATGGATGGATTCCGGAGGGTCCATCTTCTAACATGACCACGTGTGGTTGTTTGCCACGGAAACCCCTTTCCTTAGGCGACCAATCATGGCCCACCCAGTAGAAGCCTCTGGGAAGCATCGTGAATATGTTGTTTAAAGATGAGAAAGTGCTTGTCTTTCTTGGTCGATGCATGTTGGGCATCTGGCGAAAGTTGATCGGCAGCCAAACGGAGCGAGTTTAGTACTACTACGCATGTAGCAAAAGAAGGCCAAAAGCAAAAGAAGCAAATAGTGAGGAATATTGAAGCCATAGTGGCTATCCATTATCACACACAATTTTCTTTGCTTTCTTAACAACGTCTTTGACTCTTAAGTTCGGAGATAGGAATTTATAGGAATAGATTATACATGTAGACGGGGGAGTTGAAAACGAAAGTCGTCTCATAGAGAAAAGAAAAAGAGGTAAGCTAAAACGAATGGCGGGTGTTCACAACTCCTTTTACAAGTTTCCAAGTACATTGTCGCCACAGTTGTGATGGGTTGTGGGGAAATCCATATGCCATGGAAGCTTTGAATTAAGGGTCTTCAGCGTCCATTATAAGCGGTGTATGATCCCAATTCACGACACATCTTATTTCTTTGTTCTTTTTTTGGGTATAAAACTACAAAAAGCAGTTTAGATATGTTTTATATTTGTTGAGCAGCAGTTTACATGTCGGGTTGAACAATTTCATTCTAGCAGCTGGAATTGTTATTAGCATTCCAGTAGTCATTTGTTACCTTAGTTGCTTTCTTAATTTTTCACAAAGGGATCGGAGGATACAAAGAGATTTCTATGAATTTTCCAAATTCTAATTAAAAGCTAGTGTGCTAGCGAGATGATAATGACATGGCTAAACGTGATCTTGGCACACCAATTAACTTTTGGTGGAAAATCCATATGCGGCCCGGAGACTTTGAATAGTGAGTTTCCAGGCGTACGGTAGAGGGCGGACAATAAATCATAATTGATATGAAGGGGATTGGAAGAGAGAAGAGGCAATTCGCGGTGCAACAATTGAGGATGAGTTATTATTTGCGGTAAATTTGTTTATTTATCTAACATCTGAAAACAGACTTAAAACAAGAAGCAGGAAACATTTGTTTGTAACTGGTTTCTGGCCGAGAGGTAAAAACACGGGAATTCCTCTGTTTGTTCAATTGCGCGGTGCAACTTCATTTATAAATTCCAACACGAGAAGAACAAAATGAATAAAAATCACACGGTACATCAATTTCACTTGGTGCCCAAGACAAGTTCAAGTGAGACACGAACGTCGGAAATGAAATACTTTGAGAATCTCCCGATGATGGTTGAAGCGAAAGATCAAGAGAATATCATCCTGAAGCTCATGTCCTTTTTTTTTTTTGGTCAAATAAAAGCTCATATGTCCATGTAAACAGCATTCTATGATATAAAACCTCAGCTTGATGCATTCATCGGGCCAAAAGTTGGACTGCTTACCTAAAAAAGTCTAGGACTGAAATGACTGTTCCCATCAAAAGGCAAACTTGAAGAACTTTCCTTCTCTTCCTTTGGCACAGAAAAGCGAAGTGACAAAGAGTCGCCTCTAAAATAGATTCTCCGTCCAGAAAGTACACCTACAAAATATAATTTGAGCAAGGAAACACTTGATGACTGACAAAAGCGCATGACTTGTATCATTATATATGTACTGACCAGGGATAATGTATGTGGATAAACTCCGTGTCAACATTAATTCACTCCTGAGTTGTACAAACTTAGAGGGGCTAAACTGAATGAACATGACAGCAATACTAAAGCATCAAATAAGCCTACTGCTAGCCATGTGAGGTAATTCCACAGGAGAAATGTGGAATTCAAGGTCAATATTTACGTAATTAACAACCATTGGTTCTGAGGCCTTACAAAACTTTCCTCAAATAATCTCTCTGCAAACCAGACCGTATGCATCATGGACATACGATTTTGAAATCCATGGACATACAATTTTGATATCCATGGTCATGCAGGGTTCTGATCAGGCTTGACAAATCTTAAAATCTTAATACGACAATGGTAGAATAAATAAAAAACTTACGGGGCAAACTGTTGAGAAGGGCTAGTGTTAGGGAGACTTGGAATGTGCATATCAAAATCCTCTCTAGTACATTTGGAAGATATGTACCCAAAGGAAATGCCCAGCGAGGTCGATATGCAGTTAACTGAACTGAGCGTGCCATGAAGATAATGTCACCAACAAACACAAAAGTCCCGCCACAGTTAGATTCCATGACTTCAGATGTTCTTGGATCCATAAAATATTTTCTTCTACTCGCAAGCATTCCAGAGAATAGGGCCTTGAATATGTGACCTCAACCCATACCAAGCCTGGAATTGGAATTGGACTTGAGCAGGACTCGTCCTATAGGCATCAACAAAATTCATTTTATTTGCATTGAAACAAGTAACTGAATTCCTAAAATTGCATCTTTTGCAAACATCAAGATACCGACCTCTGAACATATGCAGTTGCTGCCATTTGTTATGCTTGCCGCCCATTATTAAGTTTGATCACATCCTTAGCATTCAAGCAGTGGGCTTTCTCAATTCTAATTGGATGACCATCATCTAACATGCTTATATAAGCACAGGGAACAGTTGTAAATGCAGTAAGATCATCAGGACAAGAAGACTGGTTATCTGCTACAAGAATCTGCTTGCTTTCTTCTATCATAGAAGTAGGCACACAATACCCTTTATTGACTGTCCCAAGGACTTGGACATCAGCTGAATGGTTTCTATCTCCAAGTGCCAATTGATTTATCAGAGCTGTCATCTCCATCCATTCTTGGACATTATGGATCGGTACACCATCCACCGACACAATCACATCACCAGGTGACAAGTAACCAGACAAAGGCGATGTAGAAGCTACACCCAAAACCTATTTTCGGACAGTCACAAAATATAGAAACAAACAGGTGATCAAAAGTTTGTTCATTTCAGACCATTTTGATATTGGCATGGTCACAAAAACGCAAAACAATGACACAATTCAACATGCTTGTAGTGAGTGAAGTACCATGGGGCTGTCACCATGTAAAAAGGGAAACAAGATGAAGGGCAGGAGTAGCAATGCGAAAGCACAAACTGCACAACACTGTAAGCGAAATTCCAATACAAATCAGCATTCAATTCTGCAAACAAATTAAAACCCTTTTGATAAATAACCATAACACAAGTAAGCATACCACTGCATTGTGCCAAATTCCAGCACAATATATCCTTAGAGCAGCAAAACAAGACAACGGTTGCAGAGACTCCGAATCGAAAGCTACCAGAGCACCAGGAATCAGAAACGCAACGAACACAGCAACATACTCCATTTGCACGCACTCACTGATTTCAATCAAGCCTACGTTTCGCTTCAAAATAATCAAAAACAAAAACCCAAAAATAGCAAATGCATAAAAAGGGTAAGAAATAAACAGAAAGGAGAGACCTTGCGGCGGCGAGAGCATGACCCAATTCGTGTACAGCGACTGAAATCACGGTGGCGGTGAAAATATATGCTGTGTCGGCGATTGAGGTGCCGAAGGAGAAGAAAAATCTCGCTGCCGAGTTGACGAAGAAGCTTCCATGGAAGAGATTGAGAGCTTTGCCAAGCTCCCAGAGGAGGAGGAGGGAGACGGAGAATAGTAAGGTTAGGCTGAATCCGACACCGATGGAGAACCAAGCTCTGAGAATCCGGCAATGGGTTCTACCGAAATGGAAGAGTGGTTGGTTGAAAGCCCAGAACTTGAAGTCGTAGTAGCAGCAGGAGAAGGTGGTTGAGGGAGGAGGCGGCGGAGATGGGTTTGTGGGGGAGTGAAGGGGTAGAAGACTGTGATGAGTGTGAGGTTGTGGCCTTGGTCTTCCCATGCTGAACCTTCTCACTCGCCTCCCTCCCATTGTTGGTCGCTCCTTTTACCCCTGAAAGACCAAGTTTTTTCTCCCTTTTGTTTTTACAAACAGAAATGCCTGTGCGTTGCTGTGGGTCATGTTATAGTAAGCCTTCTAAAACTGAAATTGCAATACAATTGATATTCATAGTGAGAATTAAAACCATCACACCTATAATATGACGACACATTAACCAATACGATATCACAAATTAATGAGATTCATTGAACATGAAGAATATATGACAAAGAAAAAAGAAGTAAAAAAACCAACACTTCACGTTACAAAAATGACATATCAGACATTTCCCTCTCAGGAATTTAGATTGAAAATATTAAGAGGCACCAATCTGCTTCATTTTAAGAATGAAAATTTAGAAAACTTGAAGCTAAATTGAGGAGTGTTAAATCTTTAGCCTCAAATATCCTTTGGAAGACATGCAATCCAAAATTAAAATATATTCGAAAGATTTGAGCTTTAAGAAAAACACACGGCAATAAAACTGATTTTTCTTCTATGAAAATTAATATTTGTGCACGCGGGGACTGCTAACAAACTTTTGCTCTGAAATGATATTACACGTAATAAAAAAAATAATCGCTTCCTAGATGAAGTGCAAGATCAAATTGCATATCAACTCCATAGGGCAATAGTTAGTTACTTTTAAATCTAGATAAGCATTAATCCATTGCATCTATACCCCGGCCAAAAACAATAAAAAAGCACCTCATAAAGTCTCAATAATATTGGAATAAAATTGGATTATATCAACTTTATTGTAAAGCTCATAACATATCAGACCAGAAATCTAAACATGCTTCCTAGAGCAGTCAACAAATGATATAAATTGATCACACAGCACAGAAACATCATAAACAATTGGAAGCCGACATATGAGTGAAGAAATTATCTCATAAGCGGAATATTTATTTTTAATTGTTTTAGAGGTTGCTACCTCGTACAAACTATTTTTTTCCTTAAGTTTTAGCTTAATAATGCTGTGAGTGGTATATTTGAATGTTGATTTTGCTATAATAGCTACAGTCTTCGTACATTTATATATATTTCCCTCTCTTCCATGGTAGTTTCTCCAGGTTTTGTAAGGAAATGGAGGCGGCCTCGAACTCAAATATTTTAGATGGGGAGATCGTTGGAATGAAATTTGGTTTAGCAACTCATCAAAAAATTGTAAGTAGAAATTTGACATTTAATTGAGTAGTTATTGAGTTTATGTCATGTATAGCTGAGAGGCCTTAACTGCATTAGTTTGTTTCAGAGAAAATAAAATTGCATTCATTTGATAGGAGGTCGAGGGAGAATTCTGTTTCGTTTCTTGGAGTACAACCTTTCGTCGCACTTTAGAATGGTTTACTTTCATCCATTTTAACTCCAACTTAGCTGTAATCCATCAAAAGCCAAATAAATTTAACAACTAACTTACTATTATACATCAAATTAAAGATGGGAGCACCTTGAAGTGGTGAACATTACTGCCACATATGCCCATTGCCTTCAGCCGGACTCTAACATCTTGGGGTCCTAAAATGAAGATATCCCAGGGAAAATTCTATATATAGACGAACTAGAACACTTCACAAATATTTATATGATTAAATGCGTACCTTGGCCTAATGACTTGATCCCGCTCACTGCAGAAAGGACCGCACGCAAGTTTAAGGTTGACCATTAATCTTTTTGTTCCATAAATAGCACACTAAATAAGTTTTAAGAGAATAGTGTGCCACTAATTAAAGTAGTAATAGTTAATTAATTACCTAAAATGCATGGAGTTAGAATCCCATCAGCAATCACCATGAAAGTTCCCATAATAGTGACAAAGAAAAGTGCATATTTGGCAGATTCACTATTCTCAAGCTTCTTCTTGAGTGTTTGGGACCTTTTCAACTTTCTTGATGGCATTTGAAGTTTGTAGTTGGATAACTCTCTGTCTTCTGGCTGAGTATTTGGAACTAAGCTCACCTTACCGTACCGGTATATAAACGAATATAACGCAAATGTTCCCCCTACAAATTAATACACTTAATAGTTAATTCGTATAAAAGATCTCTATTCAAAAAGTGAATGGACGGTTCTAATCATTGAAACATAAATAATTAAATGTCATGTCAAACATATAAGGCTACTGGAGAAAAAGTAAAAAAAATTTAATTTGCATAAACATACCTTGTCTCTACAATTTCTTCATCATCTCGGTAACTTTCTTGGTAATGTTAACTACAATATCAACATCCACATCCACATAGGAGAAATTAAAATTGACTATGGAGAAAACCGTAAATATAAAATCAAAGTTTGCAAATTCGTTTATCTTCCATCATCCAAAATTAATTTCTCCCCAGCTTCTAAATCAGACCATCAATGTAAGCAACTAAGGAAAAAACCTGGGAATTGCTTTCCAGTGATGGAAGAGGAAATTGATTTCAAACCAGAGCTCCTGGGTGCCTACTACCAGTCAACCATAAAGTGTTCAGAAATTGGAAAGGTTGTAGGAGTTACCAAAATTAAACACATTTTCACTGTCAAGGGTTGCAGGAGTTACCTCACTTGGCGGCAGTCGATTGCTGACAACCCCGAGGTCAATTGCGGGCTGGATCGTTGACAAACCCGGCAGAAAAGTGGAACCCGAGTGGGTTTGCGATTCTCGGGAAGAAAAACCGGGCAAAAAAGTGGAATCCGACTGGGTTCTTGATTCTAGATTCGACTGGTCTACGGGCTCGATTCGCCGGAGAACGACGGCGTTTTAGCGGAAGAGAGAGAGAGAGTCGGGGAGAGTTGAGTGAGAAAGGCGAGATGAAATGGAAATAGAAACGAACAAATGGTAGAAACTGAAGCAAAGCCAAGCCGAGCCAAGCCAAGAGGAGAAAACTTAGCCGGCGGCATATGAACAGTGTTTTATCCTACTGGTAGTATATATAAAATTTTCTTTTTAAAGAAGTGCAGCGGGTAGACAAAACACGTCAGTTTACCTTTTGGGAGAGGGAGACTCGTAAAAACATTTTAGCCCCACTATCATATCATTCAACAGCGTCATAAATTGAACCAAACAAGTGGAATACAAATTTGAAATTTGCCCCCATTTTCTTTTTGAAATGAAATGAACGAAATACGAACAATTAACATAATATGGTCATAGATCTTAGGTTGTGACTTGATCATGCAAGTGAGGCCGGAAAGACAAGCGAAAGCACGAGTAGGACTAGCAGAGGAATGCCTCCACTTAGGCCTTTAGGTTAGTGCTTGGGGCTCCGTCCTCTAGACAGAAAGAGTAGTTGGGCGGAAAAGACGAGTAGAATGGGCGTGAAAACTAAACCTTCCTTCTTCGGGCTAAATCGAGATGGTGCAATACGAATGACTACTTGTGAAGTAAACCATTGGGTCACACGTAGTTTTTTCTCGCTTTAGTAATTTGGTAAAACGTGCATTTTTTTTTTTTTGCAAACATTGAGATACCGACCTCTGAACATATGCAGTTGCTGCCATTTGTTATGGTTGTCGCCCATCCATCGCCACACTTATTAAGTTTGATCACCAGTTTATAACAAAATCTCATCTCAAGCAATCTCTGGTATAAACATCGAGAGAGAATAAAGTCCTTAACAAGCAAGGCAATAAAAAAGAACCTAACTGCACTTATTTAACTAAGTCGCCCAATCCGATGAACGGAAGTTATATTACTTGTGGCGCAAGTACCTAACTCATATTACATCTTTCTATTGGTAGAAGCCAATAGTGGCACGCCTGACAACAACCATACAACAGAAGGCCTCACTAGCATCCCTCTGAAGGGATAGGAGTGAAGCTTGTTGGAGCAAACGCCAATAGAAAGGCTCGGACCAGCGGTCGGGCCGATCCGTGTGCTCCTGGCCAGCTCTCTGTGAAAGGCCTGCGAACATATTTTTGGCACGCTCAGTGGGACCACTCTTTCTTACTGTTTATGCCCAAGCATAGAAGAGAGAGAAGAAGAAGTGAATTTTTCCAAACACAGCTTCATACAATGGCAGGGAAAGATTCTACATCTCCCCCTACTGATATGGGTCGAACTTCACCTGAGATTCAGGCCTCCAGCCAAACACCTAAGGACAGAAGTGAGGAACTGCAGTCCACCATGATACAGATGATGAAATCCATGGAGAGGATAGCCCTGGACAGCAAAACCGACATCAGAAATCTCTGCACCTCCTCCAATAACGTTCAGAATAAAATAGACCAGGCGTTCTCATTCCTTTCTAACCAAATAAGTGGTATGAAAGGATCATCGGAAAGACCTATACTGAATCTGGGTGGAATGGAGTAGTTCAAACCATTCGTCATTCCGATGGAGAATCCTCCTCTCAAAGGCAGGATGGAGGAAGGAAGCAAGGGATTCGTCACCCCTAATTTGATGATGCACGATCTCTCATCGGAAGAGAGGCTGTAAGTGCCAAATACTTCCCTGGTGGCGGGAGATAACTTATTTGTCAACCCTGCGGACAGAGCAACCACCAGTGTTCCGAAGGGAAAGCCAGGGAAGTATATTCCCAAAAAGACAGAACCTGAGAGATTTCCTGGAGGATTTGCTCAGAGAGGAAGACCTGCATTCAATCCAAGAGCAGGATGGGGGAGAACACAGCCCCAAAAGCCATATATGGCTGGAAGGGGAGGTTTCAATCCCAATGCTTGGAGAAGCCCCGACGTAGAACAAAGCTCAGACGGAAGTCAGGGGGCCCTCCATTATTCTCCAGAAGATCCTGATCTGATATTATCACCAGAAGATGGTGATAATGCCGGGTTGAGGAATGAGATAGCCGAACTAAGACGGCTAGTTCTCTAAGGGGCAAGGCCAGAAGTGGTTGTCAATCAAAGGCCGGTATATCAAAAGCCTTATCCGACCTACATTGACGAACTCAACCCCTTCCTGATGAACTTTAAAGTCCCTAACTTCCCCACTTTCAATGGGGAAGATTCATCGGTGTCATCGTTGGAGCACATCAGAAAGTACTCTAGCCAATGTGTGGCGTTTGAGGACAACTCTAACTATAAACTCAGATTGTTTGGCAACTCTCTGCTGGGGATGGCGTCACACTGGTACTCCCATCTGGCTCCCAACTCCATAAGAAACTGGGAGCAGATAGAGGCAGCCTTTCACGACCAGTTCTACAGAATGGAACCGGAGGTGACCATCAACGATTTGGTGGAGGTCAAACAACGGGAGCACGAAACGACCGAGGACTTCATAATGAGGTTCAAATGGACGAAGATGAAGTGCAAGTTCCCAATAAGCAATGACCAGTCAGTGGTCATAGCTCAGAGGGCACTGAAAATCTCCTTACGGAAAAAGTTTGGAGATGCCAAGTTTAATGACCTTCAGGAGATAGTGATGACATCCACCAAATATGAAAGGCTGTTGGCAGAAGAATCTTAGCACCAACACTCCTCTAAGGTGCTGTTCTACAAGGCCAAACCGACCGTCAATCATTTGGATTTCGAGTTCATCGAGCAATCTGATGATAGTGGTGACGTGTTTGAAGATCTAGAGGAAATGGCAAACTGTCAATCAAACTTTCGTACAATCCGGGCCTAGGTAAGCCTCAAAACCATTCCCATGGGTTTTATCTCATTGAGCTGACACATCCCGATCCCGGACACGCCAGGTATCGGGAAGTGCTGGCCGACACGTGTTAGGTGACGAAAGCCATTTAGAAAAATTGAAGAGTGCACGGAGTGTGCGGGAGGAAGAATAGTAATAAAATAATAAGTTGTGAACAGAGTAGAGGATACAAATTAATTACAAGTGTAGAGATTCCTTACATTGTCATACCACCGCGTCTCGACGTCGAAAGCTCCAAACCAACTAATCCTGGAGGGGCGCAAAACATAAAATGGTGAGTGGGTCAAAAAGCAAAGTTTAATAAAACCGTTGTTTTCAAAAGTCTACTAAGCCCTCACTGAAAACAAGTATAGTTTGAGAAAATACGTCATACTCTCATGCATGAACCTCAAAATACTATAAGAAAATACACGGGTACTCCCCGATAATAATTTACTGACATGCTCACCCATATGTAAACACACAAATCCAAGTGGCTAAACCACAAGGAACAGGCTAGATATAAAAGTAATACGCTGAGTACTACAATGACGCGAGTCTAACGCTAAGCGCTGGTGCACAAAGTGCAGTCACACAAGTTCGAGTTGCCTAGTGCAACCTAGAACAGGCTAGTACCTACAATGGATCCAAAGCTTTGTAGCGGTACTGGTAGTGACTACTCCAAACGTCAAGGCTAGTCCTGGCCACAAGACTAAGTACTAATACCTGGGGTGTTATACATCTACTGATGAGCAACAATATAAAACATGTATGGCAATATAATACGAATGTTCTACCTCCAACAAACGTATATGATATGAATTATGCTAACAGTTTGAAGAAAGCATTGAAAAACCATACGTACATATACATTTATCAAAACAAAGACCCACTCACTCACATGTAGGTAGCCGGGTCGTAACCCCCCGGTCCTGGGTAGCCCCGGTAATCCTCTGGATAAGTCTCACCTATATGAGATATCACTGTAATAATGATTAAACTCATAAAGGTTACTAATTAACTAATTAATTACACCTATCCCTTGTTTCTTCAACACGGAGGTCCAAAACACCTCGAAAAATATCACACGTACTGCCCCTAGGTAGTACGCGTCGTCACGAGTCGCTTCGCAAAGACGGAATCGAAAAAGGAGTCCCCACGCGCCCCCACGCGCGGCTCAAACGTGGCAAGCCGCGGCTCCACGCACGGCTCACGCGCGGCTCCATGCGCTGTCTCACGCATGGCTCACGCGCAGCTCAGCCGAGCGGTCAGCGCTGGTCTGAACCGGTTTGCTGACGTCAACAAGGCCGGTCTGACCCGGTTTGCTGACGTCATCGCTGACGTCAGCGCCGGTCATCCTTGCTAATTTTCCGGTCGCCGGAATCTGGGAATTTTGGCCGGAATTTTTGGGTAATTTTCAAAGCTTCCTAACTTCTTCATTTCAAGGCCAAATTGCACGATTCAAGTACCAAAATGAAGCTAGGAGTGAGGAGAATAAGAATTTACCATTTTGGGGGCCAAAAACTGGCCAGAAGTGGCCTGAAAATGAGGAAGAAGCCACGGTGCAAAAAGGCCGATCTTGGTTTCGTTGATTCTCGGCCAAACGTCGCCATCCAAGGCTTGAGCAAGGTTCCTGGGATCTCAAGGAAGAGATTGGTGATTTGTTTGAGAGGATTCAACCAAGGTTTCACCGAGAAAAGGCCGAGGGAAGAAATTCGAGTTCGTCGAAACTTTCTGGGTTTGAGTTGCAAGGTTCAAAGCTGCACCTGCTGGGTTCAATTCGAGTTGGTTGTGATAGCTTGGCCATGAAAAAATGGCCTGGTGAGAGCTCGGGGAGAGGGAGAGGAAGCCTCGGGTGCCTTGAGCATTTTTGTATGTGTTTTTGGTTCTGTGTTGCAGAGAAAAAGAAGATGAGGACTGGGTCAAGGACAAGATCCAGATTTTGTGGGATAAGGCCACATGGGCCAACTGACATTTGGGCCCCAGCCCAACAACCCAAACTGCCCAAAATTGAATTACGGGAAACGTCAAAAATCAACGCCCGTAAAATATTCGTTCGGAGTCCGAACGACGTCCCGCTCGCGTCTCGCGTTCGTAACGACGAGCACGACAAGAAAATACAAATGGAAGCGTCGTACGAGTTACGACGCAAAAGTCAACCGAATGGTCAACCAAGGGCATTTTCGTCATTTCACACTTTCGGGAATAAAATAATTCTAATTTTCGAAACGGGCTGTAACAATTGAGTAGGTTCAATTCCATATAAAGAACGTGAATTTTGGTGCAGTTTTGGAGTAGAACAAAATTAGGGTTTGTCTGAGAATTCCTGGCCAATTTCAGGCCATCTCCGGCCATTTTTCCGGCCCCAATTTGGTATGAAAATATTATACTCTTCAATACCTTCATTTTGATATATGGATCGTTGAATTTGTCTAAGAAATGAAGAAGATATGAATTTTTCAAGTTTTGGACAATTTCAAAATTTTTTCCAGATTCCGGCGAACCAGACAGCGGCCGGCGGCGGCTCCGGCGACCGGCGAGAGGTTGAGGGAGACGGAATATTCCGTCACGGTAACGGAATATTCCTGACGGCGTCAGCATATTCCGTTAACTTTGACTGAAGCAGTTGACTTTAACGGCGATGAGGTCAGCATGCGCGTGACAGCGCGTGCAGTTAGGCCAAAATTCTCGGACAAACCCACGCTAACAGTTGGGCCGGCTCACTCTCCCCTCCAGGTGCGTGTTGTGCACGCTCCTGATTTAAAAAAAAAATATATCTGTGGCTGACGTGAGCGTGACGTCAGCTTGCCTGCTGGCGCCAGCTCGAGCACAAACTACTCGGGCTTGAGGTTGGGCTTCCTTGGGCCAACCTCTTGCCCTTTGCAATTTGGACCGGTGGAGGCTTGTTTTTGGGTTGGGAGGGCAATTGCCAAGCCTTGCCCTTGCAATTGGTGCATGGTTGGACTTGCTCTAAGCGAGATTGTAGGAATCACAATTCATAGCATACATCTTATTATTGTTTTTTTTTTGGTGGTATAAAACTACGAAAACGGGTTTAGATATGTTTATATTTGTTCAAACAAAAACGGATTTAGATGTGTCGGGCTGAACAAGTTCATTCTAAACAGCGGAATTGTTATTAGTACTCCAAAATAGTCATTGTTACACTGGTTGCTTTCTTAATTTTTTTCACAAAGGGATCGGAGGATACAAGAGATTTCTATGAATTTTCCAAATTCTAATTAAGCCGTGTAGCAGCAGATGATAATGACATGGCTAGGCGTGGAAGTCTTGGCACACCAATTAGCTTGTGGTGGAAAATCCATAAGCAGCCAGAGACTTTGAATGGTGAGTCTCCAGCGTCTGTTAGAGGGCAGACAATATAATCATAATTGATGAAGAGGATTGGAAGAGAGAAGAGAGAGGCAATTCGCAGTGCAACAATTGAGGATAAGTTATTATTTGCGGTAAATTTATTGTATATCTAACATCTGAAAAAAGACTTAAAACAAGAACGGAAACATTTGTTTGTAACTCTGGTTTGCAGCGACGAGAGGTAAAAGCACAGAATTCCTCTGTTTGTTCAATTGCGCAGTGCAACTACATTTGTAAATTCCAACACAGGGAAGAACAAAAATAAATAAAAATCACACGGTACATGAATTTCATAGTTACTTAAGACAAGTTCAAGTGAGACAAGAACATTGGAAATGAAATACTTTGAGGAATCTTTCCCGAAGGTGGTTGAGCGAAAGATGGAGCAAGCTTATAACAACTGAGCTAGGCTTAACCAAAGCTCATCGTGGATGACTTTTAGTGTTAGGGAGACTTGGAATGTGCATATCAAAATCCTCTCTAGTACACATGGAAGAGATGTACCTAACGGAAATGCCCAGCAAGGTCGATAGCAGTTGACTGAACTGAGCGTGCCATGAAGATAATGTCACCAACAAACAAAAAAGTCCCGCCACAGTTAGATTCCATGACTTTAGATATTCTTGGATCACAAAAGATTTTCTTCTACCTCGCAAGCATTCCAGAGAATATGGCCTTGAATATGTGACCTCAACCTCAATTCCAGAGAATAAGACTGGTTATCTGCTGTAAGAATCTGCTTGCCTTCTTCCATCATAGAATTAGGCACACAATACGCTTTATTGAGCAGGCGTATAGTAGAAGTGTCATCTCCAGAGCACTTAGTTGAATGAATTCTTTCAGTAGAAGTGTCATTCTTTGCTTTGCTGGTGATGTTTAATTTGCTGGGAGTTGAACCGAAAGTCGTCTGATAGAGAAAAGAAAAAGAAATGAATGCACGAATGAGATGGCTAGCCGTGGAAGTCTTGGCATACGAATTAGTTTTTGGTGGACAATCCATATGCAGCCGGAGACTTTGAATAGTGAGTCTCCAGCGTACAAGAAATGCACCATCAAAATTCCAAGTGGTCAACCCATTTTTACATGTTTGCCACTTGCAAGTCTACTCAGGTTGACTAGATTATCGAATAGGCATTAAAAAGCTGAAAAAACCATACAAGTTTTGGCACTAAAGTCTTTGGTGGGTTGGTTGAGTCAAGGCAATAATGAAAAAAATGAGATGGTTCAAATTCGTTTTTTTTCTTAAGATTAATTTGTCGCTGTTTCTTTGTTCAAAAGAGTTTGTTTCCATTATTTCAAACTAGCAAACTGGCACAAGCACACGCACAGGCACATATTCACAGTAGAGGATTATGTGAGTGAACTGCAATGTATTTCTAAAGTATGAAAAGATCCAAGAATCCTGATTTTACTGTCTATTCATTAATCAAAAAGCTTAATCACACGAAGATAACAAGTGTGTACAATCTCTTATTCTCAGGCTCTTGATCGTGCTAAGCCCGCGGGAATGGAGAATGCAAAGAATGCTGCTCAAAGTTTGTAATCAATTCAGTGCTTTTTTTTTTCAAATCATTCAAATCACAGTGATTAAATTGGTCTACTCTTCTGAAAGACAATTTGCTTGTGGGAACATCTATTGAAAGATAAGAGTTCCTTTATTAATTTCATAGATTGCAAGTACAAAAAACACAAAGCAGAAAGGAAAAAACATCACATATACATAGTACTATCAGAAAACATTCTTTGGAAACGAGCCACTATCAATGCAATTGCTAGTGCCACTTTATCTTTGATGTCATCGAAGAATTGAAAATAGGCATATATACCTCCACGATGTCTTTAAGATCAATGTGCCGCAGACATCTCAAAAGCCTACGATGAAGCCAAGTACCACGCTGACATAGAACAACTTATCATCATTTCCATCTTCATGCTTGTCTTTTGCATCCTTAGCTGGGAAAGTGTCATCTCCAAGGCACTTAGTTGAGAGAGGAACACCACAGAGTAATTGATTTTTCATATAAATGGACGAATCATTGAGCGTTTGTAGATGGTTTTCTGAAAGAATTCTTGCAGACAGATTGTTGTAAGACAAGTTCAAGTGGTTTAAAAAAGTTAAAGATGACAAACTTTGAGGAATATGTCCTAAAAGGTGGTTGTGTGAGAGATCAAGAGTTTCGAGCAAATGCAAGTTTCCCATCTTGGAGGGGATCTTTCCAGTCAATTGATTCCAGGACAAGTTCAACGTACCCAATGCAATGAGGCTGCTTATTTCTTCAGGGATTTCACCTTCTAACTTATTTGATGAAAGATCAATGCTCTTTACAAGATCTAGAGTCGTGTTGTACACAAGTTCCCTTCCCTTTAGTGTCAATGTGGCTTGATCAGTGTAATAAGTATAGTATGCATCAAAATTCTCATTGACCAACGAAGTTAAATTATCCAAACACGTGGGAGTAATACCTGAAAAGTTGTTATGACTAAGGTCGAGGATGTGAAGGTGGCGAAGATTGCACAGTTGCTGGGGAATATGTCTAGTAAAAGAGTTGGATCGCTATTGTAGCCTATATAACATGGATACATTTGATCCTCCTATCCATAGAGGTATGTTCTCAGACAACTTGTTGTCTCTAAGATCAATATTGTTCAAAAGAGAACAATTTTGCAAGGAATCAGGAACTTGACCGCCAAAATTGTTGTAGTTGGGCTTTAATACTTGCATTGTGTAAAGATATTAATGGTTAATCTGCTGCCAAGTGTCATGAGATTAAAAAAAGGAATGTTGTTAAGTTAGTTGTAGTTAGATTAGTTTTCTTAGTGAGTAAGAAAAGAGCTCTATATATATTGTACTGAGATCATTTTCCAGTTTAATGAAAAAAAAAATCACAAACTCTCTCTAGAATTCTCTCTCTACTACTCTCTGCTTCTCTCTGTTTCTCTCTATAACTCCGTTGTTCTTCTCAGTTTTGTTGGAATATAATTTATAATGACATGGTTTTCACAATATGTGTAATTATGTGCGAAGGTACACCATAACATTGGTGTACCAATATACACCTGATTATAGTGGAAATAGATTAATTAATTAATTAATAAAGTAAATTATTAATTAATTACTTAATTAATTAATTAAAGGATATGTCAGTTGGATATTATTGAATGGTTATATCCAAAAGATATAAGTTCCACCACGCCATTGTGGAAATGGGCTATAAAAGGATAATTTTTGTATATTGGCACTATATGTAGATGACATATTACTTGCAGGTAATTCAATAGATATGATTAAAAAAACAAAATCAGATCTGGGATCCAAATTTGAAATGAAAGATATGGGAGAAGCATCTTACGTTTTAGGTATTAAAATCACTAGAGATAGAGATGCTAAAAAGCTCTATTTGACCAACAAAACTATCTGGAGGAGATATTAAAGAGATTTAATATGCAAGATTGTAAGCTAGTTAGTACACCTGTTTGTAAGGGAATGATGCTTTCTAAACAGATGTGTCCAGTGCAGAAGCAAGACATCATTGATATGCAAAATGTCCCGTATGCTCAAGCAGCCGGAAGTTTGATGTATGCCATAACCAGCACAAGACCTGACATATGTCATGCAGTTGGATTGGTAAGTAGATATCAATCCAATCCTGGAAAGCAACATTGGATGGCAGTAAAAAGAATTATCAGATATCTAAAAGGCACTCAAGGCATGAAACTTTGTTTCGGATTAAATGATCGAGATTTGGTTTGTTATTGCGATGCAGATTTCGCAGGCGACTTGGATGACAGAAAGTCAACAAGTGGTAATATTGTCTTGTTTGGTGGAACGGTTGTTTCTTGGTTAAGTAAGAAACAGGGATGTGTTGCGAAGTCTACCATGGAAGCAAAATATATATCTTGCAGCACAGCAGCAAGTACTGCAGTATGGGCAAAACGCTTTATCGATAATTTGAATATAGATATACCTAGAGAGCTCGTCAATGTGTTTTGTGATAGTAAATCTGCCATTTTTCTGATAAAGAGTGGAGCAAATAGTTCCTAAGGAAAACACATTGATATTAAATATCACTATATACAAGATATAGTGGAGAGAGGTGAGGTAAAGGTCGACTACATACCCTCTGAAGAGATGGTGGCCGATCCGATGACTAAGGGATTGTCTGTAGAAAAATTCAGAGAGCATGTGACTACAATGGGATTTACAAAACATCTAGATGTGTTGTAGTGTGAGACGTGCGGCAGGCATCATTGTATGATTTTCAGGGACGCCTGAAACATGGACAAATTGATGCAACTCTATCTGGTTTTCAAGTACTTGGTCAGTTAAAGATAGAGGGCACTAGCGAGGTAACCAGGTTGTAATAAATCGTCGTGAAAGTAAAATCCGTTATAAGCTTCAAGAAACGAATAGTGCATGTTGAAGCCGTCATTTGTAACCGGGTACGGATTGTTTTCCTAGTTACTTGGACATGATGCTATTTTACTGAAAGGTAAAATGTTATCAGATAAAGTGGAATGGTGCGCACCGGGTAAAGAAGCCATATATCTGATGTTACTCGAAATTTGTTTAAGAGTAATACTCGGGAGAAACAAATCAGAGTAGGAAACCATTTGTGTCATTATAATCAAGTGGGAGATGTTGGAATATGATTTATAATGACATGGTTTTCACAATATGTGTAATTATGTGCGAATGTACACTATAACATTGGTGTACCGATATACACCTTATTATAGTGAAAATAGATTAATTAATTAATTAATAAAGTAAGTAATTAATTAATTAAAGGATATGTCAGTTGGATATTATTGAATGGTTATATCCAAAAGATATAACTTCTTCTGAAGAACGTATCTTCTCCAAAAATGGTATTTGCATCTCTATATAATCTACCGTCCCTTTGTCAGAGTATTCATTCCAACAATTAAGTTTGCATTCACTCACTCTCTCACTCATATCCTTTCCACACCATATTGTGACTAATAGTCTCACGACATTGGTGGTTTACCGATCCTGTTAGTATCCCCTGATTTCCATAAAGTTTTTCTTCATTTCTACATGGTATCAGAGTCGGAAATGGGCGATCGGTGCCTTCGATCCTAACTTCTACATTGCTTCTGTGATATCTCTCCACAAAATTGGTACGATTTTCTTACAAGTCCTCTTCCCTGATTGAATTCTTGCTTCTTCTTCTTCAAGAAAGTGCGATGGACAAGGATTTGAGTTGTGATCACCAAGTGTTTGATAAATTGTTTGAACGAATTTTTCTTCCACAAAACTGGTACAAGTTCTCCAAATCTCTTTTCAATTTCTGCTGCTTCTTCATGAAAATATATACAGTAACCCTAATGAATTATTTGGACAATTTGAGAAACTCCTCCAAAACTCTTCCATACCCCCACCATCAAATTTGTTGTGGGTAATTTCCAATGACTTTGGGAATTTGGCCTTTCAAGCCTCTGTTTCAAATAAATCAAGGTGGGCCCCATTTTAGTATTTTAACTTTATTTTTCAAATTTATTTTCTTTTATAATGAATATTCATTTTTAAAATTATTTTTGATCCACGTGGCACAAAATTTTTGGGGCCCGATCAACCACGCAGGCAGTTAACAGAGGAATTGACAGAAAAAGACTGTTGTATGAACTTGGTATGAAATAAAGAGTCATTGTATGAAACTGAAAAAAAAATTGCAAGATGTTGTATGAAGTTGAAATTGGACGAAAAGTTGAGGGGGTAAAATGTAATTTATCCTTTTTTTTATCCACGTGGCTCAAAATTGACATCCACATCAGCAAAAATGTGGGCCCCACATTTGTCACGTCATCATTTAACAGTCAAATTAATGGTTTGACTAACGGATGTATGAAATTGCAACCAAAACACAAGTTGGTGTATGACATTGTAATGTTTTAAAGATGATGTATGAGATTGCAATTACACCCAAACTTGAGGGTGCAAAATGTAATTTACCCTAGATAAAACTATGTAAACTTTTGGCACCAAAGTCTTTGGTGGGTTGGTGGGTTTCTGAAAGAGAAAGGAGTTATTGACTTAAGTCTTGGCAAATGGCATATCAGTGATATCACTAATAGTTAATCATAACGGAATCTCAATAATCAAAAAATAATTATTATGTTTGGAAACTAAGGAATAAATTTCAAGTTAGTCTTGCAAGTGGAATTATCCTGGTGGATAGGGTATTCTTTTCAACTCACTGTGTCCCGAGTTCAAACATCTCCGCACCTTTTAGTATAGATTAGAGTATTAATTAATATCGTTTTCCAAGTTGGTCTTTGTGTGTGCATTTTCCTGTGTGTTTCTCATTCAATGAATTTGCATCTCTTTTTTCTGCCTTTTTCCTCTTATTTCAACATTCCACTTTCTCTACAGATTTGCTAACTATATAGCCTTGGCGTAATTTGTCACTCCTTCCCAAATAGTACCAAGTGTCTGGTGGTGGAATCTGCCATTTTATATGTGAAAAATTGAATTCTTGTTGGAAAATTTGTGAAAATTATCTAGAAGTAAAAAGGTCAAGTTCGCATGCAATTCCTTGATTGATATGTCATCATGCTGCAAGAATACATTACACATTACATGATAGTAATAGATAATAATCCTTAATAGCTCGTTTGATAATCATTTTATTTTTAATTTTTTAGAGCGCTTTAACTTTGATTGCCAAAGAAATAATATTTGGATTTTTTATTCGAGAACTAAATTGTATATATTTCATTATTTTCATGGTTCTTTCACAGGACAGCAAGAATACAATGAAAGAAAAAGAAAGTGCATGGCTATGATTGTCTAGTAGAGAAGACAGTGAAAGGAGGAGTATTTTACATGTTCAACACAATTACATCACAACATATGTAGTCTAACTCAATTGTTTATAGTATGAATATATAATACGATACAATTAAACTTAAATTAAACAAATTCTGTTAAGGTTTTTTAATTACTATTCCACACAAACACGAAATGACAAGACTTGAATTAATACAACACACTTAAACATGACTTCGTTCAAGGGAGGTCAGGTTCATATTTACCCGGCACTATTTTTCTTGTATATCTTTCGTTTTTCATTCTCTCTTTATGTGAGGGATAAGATTATGTCTCCAACGAGGTGTAACTTTCTTTTTTTTATTTAATAAGACTCCCCGAGGTAAATCATTGCAAAACAAACAGTAGGATACTCCATTCAAATTTAAGATGAATGATCAAATTCAAGAGTTTTAGTTAAGTATTTTCAAATTAGTATCAATATGTAGCCATATATATTCATGAAAACAAGAAACTCGACAGTTAAAATGTACTGGTAACTTATTACGTACATACATATTACTCAAGTATTTTGATTTCAAGAACTACTTTTATTTTCTGTTCCAATCAAAATTTCCTTTGAAAAAAAACTACGTACTTTCACTGCAATTACTAACGTTGCCTTCTCCTTGATAACATCAAACCATCGAAAATAAGCATGCCTCCATGACTTCTTTAGAAACAATGTGCCACAAACGCCCCAAAAGCCTACGATAAAGCCGAGTGCCAAGCTAACAAAGAACCATAACTCATCATGTCCATCTTCATTGTCATTGTCTTTTGGATCCTTGGCCTTAGGATTGTCGTCTTCTGAGCACGCAGTAGAAAGAGGAAACCCGCAAAGTAACGGGTTGCCCTTGTAAATGGATGGATCGGGCAGTGCTTGGAGCTGGTTGCCCAAAGGAATTCTACCACTCAAGTTGTTATACGATACATTCAAGTAAGACAAGAATGTCAAGGATGAAAGACTTTGAGGAATCTGTCCCGAAAGTTGGTTGAGTGAGAGATCAAGATTTTCGAGCTGCACCAACTTTCCAATCTCTAAGGGAATGTCTCCGCTTAATTGATTCATCGACAAGTTCAAGTTGTGCAGCAGAATGAGGCTGCTTATTTCTTCAGGGATTTCACCTTCAAGGCTGTTTGCCGAAAGATCAATGCTTTTTACATACATCAGAGATGTGTTATACTGGAGTTCTCTTCCTTTCATCACTGTTGTTTGTTGATCGTACTCCAGATATATATTATAAGCACTGTAATAAGCAACTCTCAGAGCAGTGAGATTATTCAAGCACTTGGGAATAGTCCCTGAAAAGCTGTTGAGAGCAAGGTCTAAGATGTGGAGGTTCTCAAGATTGCACAACTGTTGTGGGATATGTCCACTAAGAAAATTCGACCTCAATCTTAGGATTGACACGAACGGTACGTTCAATCCTATCCACGAAGGTATTTTCCCTGTAAATTTATTGTCCCCAAGATCAATGTGCCTCAAAGAAGTGCAATTTTCCAAGGAAAGAGGAATTTCACCTTCGAGATTATTGTTGTTCATCTTCAACAAGAAAAGAGAGCCCGAGGCACCCATTGAACTAGGAAGCTTGCCTGAGAGATTGTTGTATGCGGCATCTAAAATCATTATTTCAGGCAACGAACTCCATTCTCGTGGGAATTCTCCAGATAACTGATTGCTTCTCAGAGAAAGGACTAACAAGTTTGTCATGTTGCAAATGGAGGGCGGAATGGTACCGTTCAAATGATTTTCTGAAAGATAGAGTGATTCCAATTTGGGAAACTTTTGGTCCAAATTCAATGGAATTGGCCCGGAAAATGAATTGGATTCGAGCTTAAGTCGAACCACATTGTTGCCTGACCAGAGTGGTAATGGCCCATGAAATTGGTTATGACTCAAATCCAAAAGCAGTGCGTTTGGGAATTTCAAATGGAGTGGAAGTTTTCCATGGATTTGGTTGTGAGATATATCCAAGTACTGAGCTTGGGAAGATATCTTCAAGAACCAGTCCTCGGATATGGAATCCGAGATTCCAGTACCATGAAGTTTGACAAAAAGGAGTTCAGTTTGAGACTGAAGCCAAACCCCGAAGGCAGGACCTACTTTACAGTTGCCAATGTTAATTGTGTGAAGCATGAAAGGAGGAACCCAATCATAAGATACTTTAAAAGTGAGGGGAATAGGAAGAGTTGGGTTTGGATCTACTCTGCCCAGTGCAAAGTATTTCAATCTTGTGAGGTTTATGAAATGGGATTCAGTTAAAGAGCCTTCCCACGGGTTGAACGATAGATCAAGGTGAACTAGCTGAGAGAGTTTCCCTAAACTTTCAGGAATTGACCCATTCATATTATTATTGTAGAGGCTAAGAAAGTTCAAATTGTGTAGCATCCCTAAGGAGGCAGGCAATTGGCTCTGCAACATATTAGAAGACAAATCTAGTGACTCTAAAACACTATTGGGACGACAACTTGATAAACCCCCCAAAAGCTCTTGAATCCCCCCATCAAATTGGTTCTGAGCAAAATTTAAGATCTTTAGATTGCAACAACTCCCAACAAGTTTCGGAATTTGACCCTTGAGGCTATTGAAAGACAAGTCAATGTCTTCTAGCGATTTGAGGCTTTCAAATTCACTGGGAAAGGAACCACTCAAAGAATTTCCACTTAGATCAAGTGTTGTGAGGTTAGTCAGATTGAAAAACCAATCGGGAAACGGAAACTTCAAATCGTTGTATGACAGATCAAGGATCAAAAGTGATGTGAGATTAATATTTTGTGGGGAAAGTGGTGGAAGGCTTTGAATTTGGCATGATGATAAGTGTAACTCTAGTAGGGAAGGAAGCAAGTTGACAACATTTAGCCAACGTACCCCAGTGCGGCTGAGGTCCAATCCTTCGAGGTTGAGGTACTTTAAGGAAGAGAGATGAGAAAGCCAATTCAAGTTTTCGGAAGGTAGTCCAAGCAAGGAGTAGTCAGACTCTTCACTGAGGTCAAGATAGTTCAAGTTTGACAGATTACCAAGATGAGGTGGAATCTCTCCTCCAAATGAAGCAGATGAGAGATTGAGATACCTCAAACTTTTAATCTGACCAAGGAATTCGGGAATGGAAATCCCTGGGAAATCATTCCGGCTTAGGTCTAGGTAATTCAAATGTTTCAAGCTAAGCAAAGAAGGATTTATCTTACCACCCAAAGAAGAGTACTTCATCGCATCCCACTCTCCATCAAAAGCAAAAATAGTATACATATACGCATTCCGGAGATTCATCATTCCCACACGACCCGTGCCGTTGTTGCATGAAATTCCCTTCCACTGACAGCAGTCGAGTCCAACCCACGAAGAAAGCCTCCCGAAAGGATCAGTAACATCTTCTTTGAAGGCGAGAAGCGCACGTCTCTCTTCGTCGATGCATGAGTTCACACTAGCGTGTAGATATGCAGAGGCCAAAAACAAGAGCAGCAAATAGTGAGCAATTTTGAGGTGATAAGAAGGGTTGAATAAGTAGGTTGCAAAGCTAACCATTGTTGTACAAAGTTCTCTCTGCTTTGGTGGATGTGGCTTCTGAGCCCAATAACTCTAATTGAATTTATAATTGAGATCATGCCTCCCAAATTCCAAATTTCCAAAGTCTTCAATCCACTTTACAAGTTTTGGGCACCAAAGTCATTGATTGGGAAGTGGGTTTTGAAAAAAAAAAATAGCAGCAAAGGCATTGACTAAGAATTAATCAGTCTTGTTAAAAAAAAATTATATCATCTTCTACGCAATCTAGAAAATAATGTAATTTCACACAATAGACTATAGTTGCTATAAACTATCATAGGGTTGTGCAATGTTCAATATTCCATTTATAAAATAAAAACCCAACGATGGGACATTGACTGAAGCAAGTGCAATAGAGCTTCTTAGATCGACTGGATTTTTATTTTGGCTTCATAAAATAATTAAAATCAAACAAAAAAAACTTGCATAAATTGATTCATACCTTAGTTGGACAATCCAAAACTTCAAAATCACTATCTATTCGTCAAAAAGAGTTTTTTTTTATCTATGAGAGTGTCTAGGGTTTTTGCCAAAATAGATAATAGAAGAAAAATTACACGATAGTTAGTGTTTGATTATTGGGTGGGTTTATTGATAAATCTTATTTTTATTGTTAATTTCATATTGTACTTGATGATAATTATGCAATGAGGTAATAAAGATAATTCACATTTAAAATTTAAATTGGGTGTAGAGAGAAGTTATATGGGTTAAAATAAAATATCCCATTAGGTAATGGTGTGAGGAGTGGCCGGCAGTCTGTTGCTAAATTAATAATAGGGTAAACTGCAATTTACACCATAAGGTTTGGGAGTCATTTGCAAAATGAGCCACAAGGTTTCAATTTTTGAATTTTACACCAAGTAGTTTTTGAATTGCACCAATTTAAAGTCTCTGTCAATTTCATCGTCTAATTAGACGTTAAGTGGTGATGTGACATAGACGTGACCCACATTTTAAGCGCTCGTTGACCATCAATTTCTTAAAAAGAATAAAGTACTAACCATTGAAATTGACGGTCAACAAGTGCTTAAAATGTGAGTCAAGTCTATGCCACATCACCACTTAACGTCTAACTAGATGATGAAATTGACGGAGACGTTAAATTGGTGCAATTCAGAAACCACATGGTGTAAAATGCAAAATTTGAAACCTTATAGCTCATTTTGCAAATGACCCCCAAACCTTGTGGTGTAAAATGCAGTTATCTCTTAATAATAATTAGTAATTAGTTTTGATTTTTGTGGTAGAAAATTTATTCTTTCAAGTTGGTTAGTGTGTGCATTTTCCACTGATCTTTCTATTCAACTTTCAACTCAGTTCCAATTTGAGGGCATTTCCACCCATAGGCCAATTGCAAGGGCAATTGGATTGAATTGCCCTACCAAGCCCCTTTTCTTCCTCCAGCGGGCCTTTTTTCAAAAGGCAATTGGTGGGCCACAGCATGCCCAAGCAGCAGCTCGAGCAAAAATTGCCCTACCAGCCCACGCTCGGTTGCTGACGTCATGCTGACGTCAACAACCAGTTTTAATTTTTTTTAAGTCAGGCGCGTGGAAATCACGCGCGAGTGGGGGAGAGTGGCCGACAGAAAATGTCTGTGGGCCCCACCCGCTGCAGCTGACGCCAGATACCACCAACGGCTAGTTGACGTGGCAAGATTATGGCCGCTGGATCTCCAACAACTCTTTAATCTGGACCGTTGGATTTCCAACGGTTAAAAAAAAAAAAAAAAGTTACCGTTGGCCACGTGGCGCAACGGTAACCGTCTGATGGAATTTTTTTTTTAAATCAACGGCCAGGATTATTTTGACATTTAAAAATTGTTTTTTTTTTTATAAATACCCCCAATTCTCTTCTTCATTCCACACAACAACTCAATATTTATTTTTCTACATCAATTATTTTGGTTTTTTCTCTTCCAAATCCTTAGTTTTCTCTCTTCCAAATCCTTAGTATTTTACATCAAAAAAAAAAATTATGAGTGAGAAGGCAAATTGGTCGATTGCCGAAGATCTTGCATTGCTGAAGGCTTGGATGATTGTCACTGATTGGATTCCAAGGGATGACGAATAATGTTTGTTTTTTTTTTTTTAAAATTAATTGGTGTTGTTATTTTTAATTAATTATTATGATGTAATGCTTTCTTTTTATATTTATTTATAAATTCCGTTTTCTTTGTTTATTTTTAATAAATAAGTTGAAGTTCAAATTTAAACGAAGTCCAAACTTAATTTATTAGACAATAAACGATGCAACATTACACATAAACACACCAACAAACCATACTTGAAAACATAAAAAATAAAAAACACACTTACAAACCATACTTGAAAACATAAAAAATAAAAAACACACTTACAAACCATACTTGAAAACATAAAAAATAATTTTCATTCATTAGTAGCATCCTTCCTTGCCCAAATGTGCTCCATCAAATCCCTTTGACGCTCTTTGTGGAGGAAAGACGAATGCATCGTATGGTAACGTTGAATGACCATCTCGTGGTAACGTGGATTCCTTTCTATTGGGTCGTGATTGGCAGGTTCATCAGTATTTTCATGGGCTGTATAAATTCTCGTTCTTGAATTGTTGAGTGGATCTTCATCCAAGGGTTCTTCCATGTCATAATCATACTCATCTTCCACAATCATATTATGTAAGATGATGCATGTCATCATAATGCTTCGCAGCGCCCCATCATCAAACAAGCAAGCAGCTCCTCTAACAATCCCCCAACGAGCTTGGAGGATACCAAAACACCTCTCCACGTCCTTCCTATACCCTTCTTGCATCGATGCAAAATACTTTTGCTTCTATGAGTGTGGATTTGGAGCAGTTTTGACGAAGGTATTCCACGACGGATAAATTCCGTCATGTTGCATGGGCATGCTGTATTCTTCGTCAACGGTCATGTTGCATTCTTCGTTCTTCATCTTCTCGCTCTTGTTGTTCTCGCTCCTGTTGTAATCGCTGCTGTTCTTCTTCATCATTGTCTTCGAACCTCCTCCAGTTAGACATGTTTGAAAGAAGTAAGATTTGAGCTGAGTATAGAGTATGCAACAGATTGGTGTGAGAAATTGTGGGGGGTTTGAAAGGTATTTATTGAAAAATTTGAGGTGAAAAGTGTCGGTGGAGAGAAACTGTCGGTGGGATTTTTTGGCCAAAAAAAAAACTGTCGGTGTGATATTTAAGGCCAACAAAAAAAAAAAAAATTAAGTGGAAAGTGTCGGTGGAGGGTGTCGGTGGAGTGTGTCGGTGAAAAGTGTTGGTCAAAATTGTCGGTGGGATATTTAAAGCCAACCAAAAAACAATTGCCCTTGCCCTTGCCCTCCACGAACGGGTGGAGTTGCACAAGGGCAAGCACTGTTCACGGAAGGCAATTGTTGCCCTTGCCCTTGCCCTTGCCCTCCACCAACGGGTGGAAGTAAGTTGCCTTTGAAACCCAAAACGCCTCTCCACCGGTCCAAAATGGAGAGGGCAACTTGTGGCCCAGTCGAAGCCCAACCAGAAGCCCGAGCAACTTGCGCCCGATCTCACGCCAGCGGGCGTGGCTGACGTCATCCACGTTCTACTTTTTTTTTTTGGTATCAGGCGCGTTCAACACAAGAAGGGGTTTGTGCGAGTGGAGCCGACAGGGCCTGACGTGCTGGGCCCACTCGGTCAGCAACCGCAGAAAGAGCCGTTGGCTGTCTAACGTGGCACTTCCGTATCCGTTGGATTTCCAACAGCTAAATAATCTGGACTGTTGGATTTCTAACGGTAAAAAAAATCGAATTTGTTACCGTTGTGCCACGTGGCACAATCTGGTATGTTGGATTTAAAAATGAAAAAAAAACAGTCAGGATTAATCCGACCATTAAAAACGAAAAAAATTAAAATTAAAAATGGAAATCAATATTTTTTTTTCCTATAAATACCCCCAATCATCTTCTTCATTCCCCACACCACAACTCAATATTTATTTTTCCTACAACCTCCTATATTTGATTTCCACTTTCCAAATCGTTTTTTTACAAAAAAAAAAAAAAAAAAAAATTAGTGAGAAGGCAGTTTGGTCGATGGCAGAAGATATTGCGTTATTGGAGTCTTGGGTGCGTGTTACTCATGACCCAATCAACGGAAATGAGATAAGGGTAGATAAAATGTAAAAGAAGATTCATGCACTTTTTGTGGAGAAGATGCAAGGCACTGCCCGGACAGAGCAATCTATGTCCAGTAGGTACCGACATCTACATAAAGAGATGAAATCTTGGAAAGAAGCCATCTAAAAATCTATGAATTGAGATGAGTAGGGAGGATGGAAGAGATTGGTGTGAGTAGATGTAGTGGTTTGAAGGGTTTTATGGAGAAATATGAGGAATTCAAGAGATTGGATAATGACACGTGGCAATACGTGATTGGTTGAGAATCTTATCAAAAATCTGATATGAGATTTTTAATAGATAATAACACGAGTTGTGACGAAAGTGGTTGAAAATCTCATCGAAAACCTAAGGGGATAATGACATGTGGGGAATAAAACCAACAAAGCATTAAAAAAAAAATTAATTATTTCCTTGCCCTTGCCCTCTTCTAACGGGTGGAAATGCTCTTACATGCTGTGGTTGAGATTGGGAGGAGAAAAATTTAGTTGAAACCCTATTGTATGCAACGGTTGCATCTGCATCTATTCTTGAGGAAAAGAGAGGAATGAGTAGTTAGGGAGTGATGAGAGGTGGAGAAAATAAAGTGATTGCTTGAACATGGAGGAATCATAAAGTTAGGGGAGGGGAATTTGTCACATCCCACATTGACCAACGCAGAAGGGGTGATGTGCCTTAGATGTACATACCCACCTCCAATTAGCACGAGGCCTTTTGGGAGCTCACTGGCTTCGGATTCCATAAGAACTCCGAAGTTAAGCGAGTTTGGGCTAGAGCAATCCCAGGATGGGTGACCCACTAGGAAGTTGCTCGTGAGTTCCTAGAAATAAAATCGTGAGGGCATGGCCCAAAGCGGACAATATCGTGCTACGGCAGAGCGGGTCCGAGATATGTGACAGAATTTGAGATAAAGTTACACAATAGGTCAATCATAGTTATCGAGCTCACTGTTCTTGGGAGTTGAACCTGAGACATCTCTTACAAGTGGAGATGCATAATAATTTTTTTACTTAGTTTAATTACTTGCTAGGTCACAAATAATTTTTGCACAACTGCACATCTCAGTTTATTTTTGTTCCATATTCAGCTCTGCTTTATTTAATCCAAAATTTAAAAATAAACAAAGTACGCATTGAGGAAAAAAATATATGTAGAAATCATTTCCTAATTTCAGAATAAAAGCCAAATTGCTAAGTCATAGTCGATCACATAACCCCTTCCTTGTAATGTTTGGCTTAAGAGACACTCCAAAATATAGGAATATGATAATCCAATATTAGTTACCCTTTTTCGACATAATAAAAAAAGGGTTGGTTACCCCTTTAAGTTAAATATTTCTTTCATAATCCGATTGGGAATAAACCAAATTCTAAGATAATTTTTTTCCAAATATAGTACAAACACGTGCAGAAAAGTCTCACAGCCATTAAATATGTAGGAAAATGGTAAGCATAGTATTTAAATCATTCTAATAAAAAAAAAATTGGCAATTCCAGATTTTGCTGACTTATTAGGAGACACTCCAAAGAAAAGGAAACCTAGTTCTTCATGAATTACAGGCAACCTGTTGTGTATATATAGAGACTCTAGTTCTTCCTTTCGGAGCACTCTCACAAGTCACGACATTCTTTTGAGCAAATTCTAAAGATCAAGAAGAAACGTTTCAGATAATTAACATCTACAATCCAGAATCTCGAATCCATTATTCACCGGAAGCAGGAAGATCGACATGGAGAAGATAAACAACAAGAACTACCTAAAGTCCACCTTCTCGGAGCGTCGTGCCGCTTTGTTTCGCGAAGCCGAAGAAGTTTGCTCACGGCAGCCTGGTTCCGAGATGGCTATTGTCGTCTTATCACCGGACAACGAGCCCTACGCCTACGGCAACCCCTCCGTGAACAAGGTCTTGGATCGCTTTCTTGGCGAAGGAACTTCATCTAAACGTGACGAAGACAACGACGACGACGATGACGACGACGACGATCTCGACGAAGACTTGGAACGCAAGAAAGAGAAAGAGAGAGAGAAAGTGGAAAAGTTCAAGCGTTTGTTGCCTGCGCCAGATAAAAATTGGGGACTAGAGGAACTACTGAAATATAAGGCTTTCATGCAACGTCTCAAAGCGAAAGTGGATTCTAAGATAGTTGATATGAAGAGGAGAGAAACCAATAACTAATATGGTTGCATTCTGAATTGTTGGTTTGATTAGGCAACTTCTAATTCATCAAGTGTCTTTTGATGTTCAAAACTTCAAATAAAGATTTTAATTTTTTGTATTCCTTTTGGCTTATTCTTCAAGCCTTTAGACAATTGCAACTATTTTGTTCTTAAAAAGTGTGTGTGATTCTTTTCTGCATATAGTTCAGTTTATAATAGATCATCACTGACATGTAGTCCTACGAGGATGCGAAGAATTGTCCCACATTAAAATTTTATTTAAAAAAAAAAACCATTATAAGGTACGGAGTTGGATCACTCTATTGGTGCCAATATAGTTTGGGATTAGAACCTCAAATTCCTTCAAGCTTATCTATTTTTTATGCTGTAATTTCCTTTCTGTACAAAAAACATTATCGATCTTTATAGCTTGATCCTTGTCTCAATCTAGTCCTTTAGTTTTTGTTCAATCAATCAAAAATAAGATCGTACAAATCTAATAAGCAAAATAGACGGAATGCTTACAATTTTGGGATGATTGCAAATGTTTTGGAGATAGGGGTGTAAATCAGCTCGAAACAGTTTGAGCTCGCACCGAGTTCAACTCGTGTTTGGCTCGTCGAAGTTCGGCTCGTAAAAGAACCAAGTCAAATCTAGTTCGGCTCGATTAAGAAATAAGTCAAACATGAACATTAGTATCTTCAACTTCTAAAGCTTGTGAACAGCTCAAAATTTTTCACAAAACCGCTTGAGGTAGACTTGAGTTTGACTCAGACATTCAAGCTCGACAACTCTTGTGAAGTACATATTTGGAGGCCCAAGTCCAACTAACTCAATTAACAAAACAAAAAAATAGCCACTTAGTACTACGGTCTAATGATATTCATGTTCACTAGTAAATTTTTAGACCAACTCTAATGATTTTATAGCCTAAATTTTTTTTTTTTAAATAAAATTTATGTAGATTATCCTAATTTATTTTTATGAACATTTTAACCTAAAAATATTTAGATTCCAATGAATAATGAAATATCACTAAACCTACTCCATGAAACATGAAAGTCATGGAACATGTGTTTCATGGAAAATTTTTCGGTAACCAATTAGATCCTCTAATATGATCTTTTGCCATCTTGAAAAATTTGGAAATGGGAAGAAATAGTTTTGGAAGTGGGTCGAAAGGAAAATTGGAAGAATTGTGTGAGGAAAGTGAATTTTGTGTGGATGTTTGAACAAATACATAGATATTTATAAAGTTTTTGGGTGAATTTAGATTTAAATATTTTTAAAAATTATTTAGTCGTTTGATTTAATTTTGGGTCGTTAGATCTTTTTTTTTATCGTTAGCTAGATTTGATCATATTCGATCTCAACAGTTGGATTTAATGTATTTATAAATTAGATTTTTTTTATAAAAAAAAATTGAATATGGATCCAACGGTCCAATCATGTGGGTCGTCGGATGAAAAACTAGCTGTTGAGCTCGGTTTGGGTGGCCGACAAAGTTGTCAGCGGTGGGTCCCGTTGTAGCTCTATCGTGTGTGTGCGAGTTGGGCGCGTCAATGCGCCGAGCATGGTCTTCAGGCAGGCGCGTTGACGTGCAAAGGTGGGCCAGTTGCTTAACCTTGGTTGGTATTTTGGGCGGAATTTAGCCCAAAAACAAGTTTTAGGTTTTACCCAAATTTTAGTCCAACCATTGGAAGAGCCTTGGGAGGGTTTAAAACTTAAAATTTAGGTTTTAACCCAAAAATTGGAGTTGGTCTAAGTGAGAGGTCTTAATTATGTTCAAATCTCGAGAATGGCGAGTTCGCAACCAATTTATTCTCCCACCTACTTAGTGTGAATATATCATTGTATTAAAAAAATCTAGAAATAATAGTTTGATGGGGTTTCTTCTTTCTTCTGGAACTAAGTACAAATAGGACTTCATGCTTGCCTCTCAAAGAAGCCTAAACCATACAACAACATAAGCATTATCGATTTTTTCATTGTTCCCAATGCTAGCTAATATCTGCTTCAAAATATTTTAGAGGTAAGATATCGCTATAAATTTAATGCTCTTATATGTATACTAGTGTATACAAAACACTATATCATGATATTTTTTTTTATAAAACACTATGTCATATTAGTGATTACTACATAATACTATATTAAAAATATTTGATATAGTAGTCAGCTCTTAAGCCTAAACCTTACCATGATATTGCAAATTTTTTTTAAACAATTGAACAAACTTACTATTGGAAATAGCTTGAAACAGCTTGAGCTCGGTATTATGCTAGAATTTTTTATGTTCGCTCAAGCTCAGCTCGTATAAAAACCAAGCCAAGCCTAGCTCGAGCTCGGAAAAAATTAAACAAGCCAAACTTGAGCAAGGTGATATTCTATTTGGCTCGGCTCGTTTACAGCCCTATTTGGAGATACAAAAATGTCCTCACATTTGGTGGTTGCATATTGCCTCCATAGATTCTGTGAATGCAAGTTTTTGTCCAGGCGGATTGACCACAAAATTTGCATAACAAATAACACTGTAAGTTCAATTTGCCAAGGGTTTTGGACGGTTAAGTCAGAATGTGTTTAAGAAAAATTGAACAGTAGTGGAGAGTTATGAGTTTAGTTTTTCATTACTAGTTTTCTTGTGTGACTTGGCTATTTACTAGTTTTCTTGTGTGACTTGGCTATTTATAGAAGAAGAAGTCCTTAAGTCGTATGCCAACAAGGCTAGGCAGGCTGAAGGGTGGAGCAGTTTTCGTACCGGGTTGAAGGTGTATCCCTTTGGCAGATGACCGGCCTAGGCAAAAGGCATCTCGAGGTCATTAACTTGTTCGTGGACTTGCACATGCAAAAGATAACCTTGGTAAACAGTAGAGCATTCTCATGCATGCTTAGGTGCCCTACAGACAGAGCTGTGAGGGGTCGACGCATGTTCTTTTTTGAGGGACATGAGGTCTGCTTAACCCATTAGGGTTGAAATAGCAATCTGCTTCCGTTGTCAAGGGTAATCTTGTCATATTGAGCTCATATCCACATGACACGCTTTGATTAGATGGTGTTAATTTATGTCTTGACAAATTCAAATTATTAATCTAATATAATATACAATTTAAACTTGATTACAATTGGCCACTTAATTAGTACTACCGTCTAATTGTATTCATCTTTATTTATAAATGAAAAGTTTGAATTTTGTGGATGATGAGTTCGATACCAATTCATTCTCTTACCCTTTAGTGTAAATATATCATTGTATTTGAAAAAAAAAACACTTTATTTAAATTGAAACTAGAGTAGAAGACTTTTTTTTTTTTTTTTGGTAATAAGAGTAAAAGACTAATTTTTTTTAAAGTACAACAACCCCAAACTAATGGAAAAATCTTGAGTACGTGGTACGTACCATTGAATGGTACGGCTATTGAATTGTCCAGATTAATTTGTAGTGGGCCCCAAATAAATCTTAACTATTTAAAAGTATGTACCATTCAATGGTACGTACCACTGAGGTTTGACCCCAAATTAATCCTTAGGGCCGGTTTGGGGTTGTTGTGCTTTAAAAAAAATGCTTATAAAAGCAGCTTTTAAAAGCAACCTCCATGCTGCTTTTAAAAGTTGTTGTTTTAATGCTATAACTTTTAAAATAAGCAGTATATTTCATTTTTACCAAACACTTTTTACCTGCTTAACTTTAAAGTGAAGCAGTTTTTAGTAAAAAAAAACAATACCAAATGGGGCCTAAATTTACAAAAATTGAAATGATACAAACCAAAGCGGAAAAATGAGTCAAACCATACGGACCAAAAATGTAATTTAACCAAACGTGCGTGTTGAAGGAAATTACATAATTGCCCTTAAAATCCCTAGAAGTCCTCATTCCGACTACTATTTATTCTTTCGTTGGTCTATTCCTCTCTCGTTCTTAGACCCGCCGCTGGTTGGAATTTTCTCTCTCCTTCTAGGTGCATCTCCTTGTCTCATTTTTGAATGAGTTACTCTCTCACTCTCAAATTTTCTTTTCATTGGACAAGAATCACAATCTCAATTTTAACCAAAATCAGAGGTACGTAAATCATAGTAGAATGAGTGATTCATTTAGATTTGATTTATTGATGATTCTTGATATGGATAAATTCTAGTGTGAAAACTCAAAAGAAGAATAAAAAATTCCTTAATTTGTGCTATATTTTGTTTTGTTTAGTTTTCTTTTAGCTACATTGACTATCAATGAATTCAATACATTATTAAAATTAGCATAATGATGCTCATATCTACTTATTTTGTTTAGCTTTTCCTAAAACCCTTAAAATTATTATTTCGCTTTGTTGATGACTTGATTTAAGAGTAGTGGATTTTTGTTATTGATTTTTTATTTTTCATATCAAAAGACAAATTTTATTGACTAAACTATAAGGTCCGCCTGGTTCATGCCTTCATGTAATAGAAAGAAAAAGAAAAACAATTATATGTTCATCTTAGGAGATGAACAATGCACCTTACTGCTTAGAATGTTGGGTAACTTTGGGAAATCAGCCAGAAGATATTGATATTTTTATTTATCAATAAGAGTAAAGTTTTTTTTATATACATTAAATATGAAGTGATATTCTAGATATAATTAGTTTTTCAACATTAAATGAGGGCAATATTGTCGCAAATATTTATAATAAATGTTAATTAATGTTGGGGTCAAACTTCAATAGTACGTATCATTCAATGATACAAACTTTTAATTGTTTAAGATTCATTTAGGACCCAACGCAACTTAATCTGAGATCATTCAAGGACCGTACCATTGAATAATATGTACCACCTAAGATTTTTCCTTAATGTTGGGAAAAACAAACATATGGGCTCAAGGGTTTGCCTTCCCCTATATTCGAACATTTATTATATTATTTTTTCTCTGTTGCACTTACCAAACATGTGAAAGGAAATAATTTATCTTTCCCAAAATTCTTTTTTTCACCAACCAAACACATCCTAAAAGGAGTTCAAATCTTCTGCACCCAAATGGTGTGTGGCCTCTCTGTGGCCTCGTTGTCCGGTTGACACCTGTTCACCACTAACCCAACACTATTAACTCTCTGAAAAATAATTAAAAAATAAAATGAAACGTTGAAAACCCAGAAGCCCAACCGTCCCGCCCATTCCCACTCGACGCCGACCACCACCGTGGCACCCACCACCATCCCTTGTCGTCTCCTTCCAAATCCTCGACACCACCAAACCCAATCAAAATCGGAGGCTATGGCTTCGGAACATGTTGCGAGATCGAATTCAATGGCCGGTTCGTACATAGAGAGCTTGATTAGTTTGACATCCAAGAGTGAGATCAACGATTTGTTTGAATTGGGGATTACGGGATCGATATCGATCCCGATTTAAATATGGTGCGGCTGTGACAAGGAGGAGTAAAAGTACGGCGGGGGAGTATGGTGGGTGTCTGCTGATTGGGGTTGGTGGGTTTACGGAGGTGGTGGTCCGTGAGGGGGAGGGGGCGTTGGTTGGTGGTGGTGGGAACTGGGAAGGGAGGGGAATGGGAGAGAGGTACCCCGTACGTTGGGCTACCCTCTTAATTAATTTTTATTTTGTTATTTTTTCTTTTTATTTAGAGTTTTTTTTTTTGTCAAATCGTTTTATTTAAACTTAACAGTTAGTGGACAAGTGTCAAAATTTCAAGCAAGCCACATAGAGGCCACACACAAATAGGTGCAGAAGATTTGAACTCCCCTAAGAGAGCACCATGTATAAGATATCATAGAAACAAAAGTTGCAAGCACACGAGTATAATACGCACAAAAGTCGAACTAACAACAAAAATCTCACATAACAAATATTAAGTTTGATCTCTAGCCAAGCCCCAAACAACCACACACACAACCTAAACCCTAAAGCAATTCATTATAAATCATGAGTACCACTGTCACCACCTGAATGAGTGTCGCTGACCACATCTAGTCAACAATTACTGAAAGGGATTGATCTTGGAAAAACTTGGTCTCCAACGATCCAACTAGTATAATATCGGATAACAAGGATCCTTATATATGGCAATGACCAAAACCAACTAAAAAGGATTTGATTGAAAAAAGTAAACTTTGGGAGGATTTCAAAAGAACGATTGGATTGAAAAAGGGATAAAAAATTGAAAAGAAAAAAAAAGTGATAGAGAGCTCAATCTAAGTATTACTTAAACTAAGACCAAATCATCAAAAAGAAAAGAGGGAAGATAGGAGGAAAATCATGGGTGCTTATTATACATGTTATTAGTATAGAATTCACCATCTATGTAAGTTGAACTTGAGATTTCTCACTTTACAAGTTGGAAGAATTATCACTACACTTTAGACTTAGAGTGAGTAACATCGTGTAATTCCTTTTAGGTAATCATAATAAATAAATTAAAGAGAAATATGGAGAAGTAGAATTGGTTATAAACTCTTAATTAAAAACACAAATGGACTCTATTACTCACCCATCACAAACAATCTAGGGGCACTATATTGTGCTACATATATGACATATTGCTTGCTATTGTCTATCCTCTCCTTCTATTAGTGCATATTTAAATTTTATCAATTTTATCGATCGACAATGAACATTGTGGTATACACACATATGCAGATGGAGCACGGCTACCAATTGAGAAATAGGAGAAGGAGGAGGACGAGATCGGACCCCAAACCAAAAGCACCAAAGCTTCTCTTCGAAATCATTATTGAGATTCTGAGCTGGTTGCCGGTGGAGGCATTGCTCCGGTTCAGGTGCGTCAGCAAAACATGGTGCTCTTTGATTGAAGAATACAGCTTCATTTTAAAGCACATGAATCGGGTCAGTCCTATTCGTCTACCGTTTCAATATAAAAGGGAAGGTAACCATGTAGCCCCTTACTTTGATCCAAATTACGAAGGCGTGGGCCGTGTTGCTGGGTTGTTTCTGGAGAAGCATACTACTACTCGCCTTTGCCGCATCAGAAACCCGGCAACCCGCCGAGTACTCGACTTGCCTGAAGCTCATGAGGGTGCCAGAAGAACGACATGTGCTTTCAATTCATCTACTGGTGAGGTCAAAGTGGTAACTTTATATGTCGAGAACAGTGAATTAGGGTTTCAAATTATGACCGTTGGGAAAGATGAGAAGTGGAGACCCTGTGAACACCCAAATCAGGGTTTGCTTAGGAAACAAGGCAAAAGGTTAGTGAGATGTCATTTTTTTGCAGCTGAAAAGATGCATGGTAGGGTTTGTTATTCTGCTGAGTTTATGACAACAGACGGCCAAGATCTGTCGTTAGAAGTTCAATGCCTTGATCTGGTGGATGAGTCTGTCTTAACAGCAACCCTACCTCAGGGAGTTTTTTCTGATTTGAACAGAGTTTGGATCATCAGTTGGAACAAGCATGTGGCTGTGGTTGAGGTAGTGAAGGCCACCCTTCATGCATTGGTGTGTGAAGACTTCAAGGAGAACAATTGGACCCAGAAAAAGGTCGTTGTTCCGTTGAAAATGATGGAGAAATTCCTCCCAACTCTTCCCGAAGGTCGAGGTTTGATCATGCCAGTGAATGTTGATGGTGATGTGTTAAGTTTCTATTGTGTTAAGGGAGAAAAATCTTTCGTGTACGACACGAAGATGCATAAGGCTAGGTATCTCCACTTTGGTGTGGATCGTTGGAGTGTTCATAGGCCAAGCTTGATGGGTTTTAAGGGAATGAGGCTGGAAGAGGGTGCAAGTACAAGTGCTGCCAAGCTTAATGAAGAGTAACTGGAGCAATTATAGTTTTAATTACATTGTTAATTTCTATGTTCTTCGTTAAGAATGTTGTTATGTTAATTTTCTAGAGGATGTTCTTCGTTAAGAATGTTGTTATGTTAATTTCTAGAGGATGTTCTTTGTTAAGAATGTTGTTAATTGAATTGAACCTTTTAGTTATACCAGTTGCTGCATATATATTGCATCGTTTTATGCAGAAGAAGGTGAATTGCATTTAGTACAAATCATAACATATAATTTTGTCAGGGGGCCGGCGATGACTAAGTGTGATTTCCTCTGTATTTGCCCTCTCACTTGACGGGAATAGGGATTAGGGACTGTAACAAATCAGAATTCCACTGAGTAGGTTCAGGCAGTAAAAGAGAGGAGACAACCTCTAACGGACAGTTCGGCGGCGGAGGTGAGAGAGGGCGAAACAAATGGGGCCGTGGATGCCATCTATGCTTCCATATACGAACAGACTTACCATCACCCACTTGCCAATGAGATCCCCCTTCAAGGATAATCCTGGCTGAAATAATCCCACGCCAGCAAGGAGAAAGGGGAGGGTTTTATTACAAGTGACATTGGACACTAATTTATACTAAGGAGAGGGATTTGAACCCGGAATGCAGTGAGTTAAAGAGGAATGCCCTAACCACTAGGCAATCAACCACTTGCAATAGAGTATCTGATTGAACTTGATTACAACTAGTCATTTAGTATTACAGTGATATTTCACTACACTTGTAAGTGAGAAGTCTGAATTTCGTGAATGTCAAGTTCGATACTAATTTATTCTTATATCCTTTAGTATAAATATATCGTTCTATAAAAAGATGAAAAATAAAACATTATTGCAATTGAAGCCAGAGTAGAACTACATTTACTAAAATTGAAATGACACAGACCAAAGTGGGAAATGAGTCAAACCATATGACCAAAAATGTAATTTGCGTGTTGAATGAAATTACAAAATTGCCCTTAGAATCCCTGGAAGTCCTCTTTTCCGCTATTATCTACTCTTTCATTGGTCTAGACTTCTAGTCCTTTCTCACTTTTAGACCCGCCGCTCGTTGGAATATTCTTTCCCCGTCTAGGCGCATATCCTTGTCTCATTTTCGAACAGGTTACTCTCTCACTCTCAAATTTTCTTTCCACCTGATCAGAATCACAATCTCAATTTTAGTCAAAATTTGGAGGTACGAAACACATACAATTTTTATAGTAGAATGAGTTCATTTAGATTTGATTTATTAAAAAGAGAAATATCGTTAAATTAGTAGGCCTAATTTGTTAACTTAATTAGACATATGTGATTGTGAAATTTGCTTTACAAATTTTAAAATGAAGGTCTAATTTGAAAGAGCACTATTTAGCTTTTTATATGTAAGAAGTTATTATTCCTTAAGATAAACTTTTGGTAAGCAAAATTTGTTTGTCTTTTTAGGTACTGAAAATTGAGAAAATCTAACAAATGAGGAGTTTGTATTTGTAATGAGGAAAGGGGGGTATCGTTGACCCAAAAAAATGAAGAAAGGGGTACTAATGTAAAATCGTATCTTTATTTCAAAAAACGAAATAAAGACCGCCGCTTTAACAACAAGACTCAGACCTCTGCAACGGTCGACTGTTCTCTTTCCTCTCGATTTCCGAAGATCAGGATCCGAGAAGAAGCAGAGATAACTCCAAAATGACGTCGTTTAAGGTATGCTTCCTTCTACGAATCTATCCAAGAAATTCTCCTTTCCATCTGATTATTGAAAAATCGCATTAATTCGAAGAATCAAAATTCAATTAGGGCTGCGTTTTGAAATTTGAATTTACTGTTCGTACAATTGTGGCTTTCGTTTGAAAAAAGAATTAGAATTTAGGTTTCAGAAATTTAGGGTTTCTATTGTGGAAGTTGCTTTCTCGTGAAATTTAGCTTGAATTGATTGAAATTCTCTCGGTCTTTCCAGAAATTGGATCATCGGCAGAGCACTACGACACTTCAAGAGAGAAGCAAAATGTTGGTTGCTAAGGTCAGAAGAAAACCCCTAAATGTTTTCAATTTTGGGTTATCTTTCTTTGATTTCTCTCTCTGGTTTTTCTTTTGGATGAAATCAAATCTGACATCTGCGAAACCCTGCTTGGTTTCTCTTAATTTTTCAGCCAAAATTCGGCATAGGACAGAATCGGGTGGGAAAAGACAACTCGACACGCTCAAGTGGTGCGGAGCCGCAATTCTTGGTTCTTCTGCTGGTTTAAAGTTCTTGTGGTGGTGATTTGTTGACTTCTGACATTTCTTTTCGATATTTTAAACAGCTAGTGTCGCAAGTTTTAAGGTTTATACAGAAAGTGACACTGCCAAAGCTGATGCCGGGAGCAGGTAATTGTAGTTTTAAATTTGTGTAATTTCATTTCGATTATCGAATGTTATGGTTTTAGTCAATGTCTAAGTTGTTGTAGAACTAAAATCAACAACTTAAATCTTGGGCTTTTTATTAACAATTAACAATTAAAATAGAGTGGGAGCCTTGTACAATGATCTAGCTAAGTAGAGGCCAAAAAGTATTAGATATTAGCCGTATCTGCCCACTTCCTGTAAGTTCTTGGCAATTATCCAAACTGCAAGGGGGAATTATATCTGTTTGCACCTTTTAATTTCAGGAGCTGTGCGGCAATTAACAAAGTATCGACTCAGGAGAATACAGCTGCTTTAAAGGTAACTAATGACCTCCTCATTCCTCTGCTTTTTTTGAGGTGGATTGGGATGGAGTGTTATTTCCTGTGATAAGGAGCTTCTTTTTAATTATATATTTACTGCTTTCTATCTGTAAATTGTTTTGTTATCAAGGCTGGTTTGAAAAGTATGGAGAAGCGAAAAGGCATACTTGGTAGTTCGGCAGGTAAGGCTCAACCAGACTGTACTTGTTAGTTGAGTTACAAATCTTGAATCACTTCCTTTTTAAAATTTGTGATGTTCTTATCTTAGCAAATGCAAATGTTGGAAGAAGAGCATTGGCCGATGTCAGCAATGTCAAAAGCAACTCTTCTAGGATTGTAGGGGGCGATGCCTCTAAAAAAATGTTGGTACCTTTTCATTTGCTCAAATAGTTCCTTCATTTTGGGTTTTGAACTTTTGAGCTAAGAAGTTCTAAGTTTGGGCTATCTTCAATGCAGGAGCGGTAAAAGTGAGAGAATTAAATCTTTGCAGCGGTATGCATTTTGATATCATGATATTTATTTCTGCTTGTGAATTCAATACTGTTTTGGTATATATGCATACATATGTATATAACTATAGATGCTAACAAAGATGTGAGTAGGTTCAAGATCCTTTGCTTTTACCTTAATGTAGTATTGTATTTTTTTGTATCTTTCTAGGGTTTCAGTGGGTACAGGCGTTAGGACTGTGAATTTATCATCAAGGAGATCCTTCCTGGTAAGAATGTTAAATCCTAGTATGCCTTTTCCTTGTAACTCTCTTATTTACAATATTGTGTAGTATGTTGTTCTTCTGACTTCAATAGATGTTTCTCTCTGTAATCTAAAAAAGAACAAAGAGCCCTCATATGAGAGGTTCATATGTCAATTATCTCCACTGTCCTGTTGTATGTTTGACAGCACAAAGGCAGGGTTTTGTTTTTCTTGACAAGCTTAGCGAGTATCAATGCCAATCATTTTCATATATTGTTATATATTCGTCCAATTGTAAGTATTGATTATTGTGTTACTTCTATCAGGGAAAAGGGCGAGAAAGCCCTAGCCAAGCTATTTCTAAGTTACAGACTTCAAAGAGAGGTAACTTTAATACATCAGAAATGTTGTTATAGTTTCCCAGATTAAACAGTGCGGTTTGAAAATTTTCCATTATGCATAAACTGTAGGTATTAAAGACTTGAAGGCCCCTTCAGAGAATCAAAGGACCAAGGCTATTGGTCTAAACCATGAATCTATTGTTACAGATGGCAGGTCTGAACAACCTTTGTTTTCCCCCTCTTTATTAGAAATTAGAATTTGTGCTGCAATTTGTTTGTTGTGCCTTTGAAAAATTCTTGTCTGGCTCCTATGCTTATGAAACTAAACATATATAAAGACCCTTGATTAGATTTCTTTTCTTTCTTTCTTTCAGGAGCACTTCTTATACTTCGCTTAAGCTGATAAGGTCTCTGATATGCAAAGCATGTTTGTTTATTTACTGTGAATAAGATGCGTAGCTGTTATTGATGTATTTTCTATTTCCTCTCTCCATTTTGAAGGAAATCGCTGCCAGTGCTAAAGGTCAACCCTGAAGAAGCAAGTATTCCAAAGGTTGGTGTGATATGATATATTATATTTATGGTCTTTGGTTTAGTTTAACAGGAGTAGGATTATAAGTTGGACATTTATCTTTTTTTTGTTTTCCTGCTTGTAGGACAATGCTGGTAGTTCTGAAAATTCTGAAGGAAAAAAAAGTGGGTATAATGGTAAGATGCCGTGAATTATTTAAGATTTGACAAGTGCGTGGCACAGGATGTCTGACCAAATGGCATTTTGGAATACAGTTAAGGTTAAAGTTGGCAAGAAAGTAGCACCTAGAGTAAACGCTAATGCTAGGAGCCATCTGTTGAGGGATCGAGTGAGTGATGGCTTTGTGATTATGTAAGTGACAGTGATCCATACTACTAGTTTTCTTTCCCGCTTAAATCCAGTTAAAGATTTTGCTGATGTTGCTCCTTATTCCTTTAAACCTCATTTTGCTTCTGAATGAAAGGATTAGCAGTATCTTTCTCGCATTTTATGAATAGGATTGTTTTTTCTCAAGCACGACTAATATGTCAATTCAAAACTCAAAGCATATAACAGCAGATGCATTTAGAAGTAGAACTATAAGGGAGTACAACGAAGAGCTTGTATTCTGCAGTTCACCCCCAATTCTATGAATCGTGTGGCTCCTCCCAGTTATTTGTAAATCTTTCAAATATTGTCCTGGAAAAGGAAATTTATCATTTTTCTTGTCCTGAGGTGTCTAAGAACTGATATCATAATGCTACATGTGAGCACAATTTTTAATCTTGAAAGTCGCAGCATATATATTTAGAATGGCTGCAATGGAGGTCACTTTGTTTTTTATTCTTGATGGGCTTCTGTAGTCATTTTATTTTTCTTTACTAATATAGTTTGATTTACTACATTCATTAACTTTCTAATTCATTGAATGTCTGTTATGTTGAATGATCATTTAAGCTTTTATGTCTTAATTAAACAAGGTTGAGATTTCTATCTATTAATAATTTGCATGTGATTTGAGATTGCAGGGGTCAACGTAATTCAAATGCTCGTGTATTGCCAAGAAATTCTGTCAGGGTAAGTCTAATCAGATATAGAACTCATGCCCCTCCTCCTCCCCCAAAGGAAATAAAAGAATTAATATGTCGTTTTGTTTGACCAGTTCTGAAATAAGGTTGCTCAAGTTTGTCTATTTCAGACAGTAAAACAATTTCATTTGTGTCACCATATTTCCTTTTGAGTGCATAAACAATCTGTCAGTTTTTTTAAGTCATATGGTCCCTGAAATCTGTTGAATTGTGTCATTGCTTAACACAGCAACCATTTTGGCATCAACTTGAAGCTTTATGGCAGTGCATTCATTTAAGTACTTCACCTGAGTGATTGCTTTAGTTACTAGTATTCTGTACATTATCCATAAATATGAGAATACTGCATCATCCTGACTATGTTTCTTGGCATGTTAGATCTATATGAAATCAATGTACGTTCTATTTATCTTCCCTTTAATTTTAATATGATCCAGCCGACTTTGTCTACACTGAAGGCTCATGAGTCACAAAGGACTTTGAAATCCGAGGGTGCATCAGGTCCAAACAAATTAGTTTCTGCTACTGCAACTTCATCCAAAACTGAAAAAGTGGTTACGTCTTTTCTTCCTGAGAATGTTAAGCATGAAGTCACTCAGGGAGAGCTTCCATCTGAAGGCAACGGCAACCAGATTGCTTCAACTATCATTTCCAGGAGAAAGTCAAATAGGAGGAGATCTTACACATCTTTACTGATGACTGGATCCAAGGTTGGGGCTTACCGTGTTCTAGTGATGCCTTTATTCTTTATTTCTAGACTTTAATCACAGTTGGACCTATTTGCAGTTACTAGAGGAACGTGTTGAAGCTATGAAGGAGGAAGACCTACCAAGCATTGATGACGATTGCAATCAACTGGAAGTTTCCGATTATGTTGATGAGATCTATCAGTATTACTGGGTTTCTGAGGTAATCGTTATGATCTCTCTCTAATACCATTGTTTTCATCTTAGTCTGGTAAAGATAGTAGTCTTCAAAATTTTCTTCAAACTTTCAACAAATTTACCTCCCCCGTGATAAAAGGGAATCAATTCGTGCTGCCCTTCAGTATCAGTGTCCTGAGGTCTTGTCAAATTTTTTTCTATGTTTCTCCATTTTACTTTCATGGTTCTTTTATGCGTTAAAAGATTATATTTCATGTGTAGTTCTAATTTTTTTCCTGCTTCCTCTCCTGCAGTCTTACTACCTGCAGTTCTTGTTCTGACTTGTTGGCTTTGTTACATTTTTTTTCAACTGCAGGCACAGAATCCACCTCCACAAAATTTATGTTTGATTCAGGCAGACATTACTCCTCATATGCGAGGCATATTGGTCAACTGGTTAATTGAAGTACTGATTTTACCTTTTGATAAACTATCATGTGTTTTTTTCCTTTTCGTCTTGCTTCGTTCAAATTTATACTGCGTCATGTTTAATAGCTGGCTATCCCCCTTGATTTTGCTGTGCTAACTTTATGTTCATCCGGGAACAGGTACACTACAAATTTGAGTTAATGCAAGAAACTCTTTATCTCATGGTGACATTACTCGACCAATATCTTTCCCAAGTCACAATTAAGAAGGATGACATGCAGTTAGTTGGTCTCACTGCACTCTTGTTGGCATCAAAATACGAGGACTTTTGGCATCCGAGGGTAAATATCAATATCTCAACTCGTATTCATTTTTCGTGATTTTCGTCCTAATTCTCTACAACAAGAAAATTTACAGGTGAAAGATTTAATTAGCATCTCAGCTGAGACATACACAAGAGCACAGGTGCTTGGAATGGTATGTGTTTTTCTTAGTCAGACTCAGATTATTTTGGTATATCTGTTTTGTTAGAACCAGGAAATGTCCTGCTGCATATCTTATGAGATGAAAAATAATGCTGCATTCTATAGTTCCCTTTTCACTTGTCCTAACAATAAACACTGGCTTTGCTTTTCAGGAGAAAGCCTTTCTGAAAAAGTTGAAGTTTCGTCTTAATGCACCTACTCCATATGTCTTCATGCTAAGGTTTCTCAAGGCTGCTCAGTCAGAAACAAAGGTATTTGGTAGCTTCTAACACGAACAAACGGAAAATTTGATCAATGATTAACTCCATAACTAAGAAAGAAAGAGGTTGATATGCCACAGTTTACAGGATATTAGTTTTCGATATGGATTGGATAACAGCAAAGTATTATCTGATTGAAACTTCAAAGTTGCTGACTGTCTGTTACCTTGTGGACTGTTTTTCAGCTTGAACACTTGGCATTCTACCTTATCGAGTTGTGCTTAGTTGAATATGAAGCTTTAAGGTTCAAGCCCTCGTTGCTGTGTGCAGCAGCCCTATATGTCGCAAGGTGCACCCTGCAGATTACTCCGGCTTGGACTCCACTGCTCTGCAAACATGCTCGCTATGAAGTATCCCAAATCAGGTACTGCTTGTTTAAAAAAGACATTTAAATTTGTTTTCTTATATAGTTCTTGCTTCAACAAAATGTTAATCGCCGATATTTGATTGTTGCAGAGACTGCGCAGAGATGGTCTTAAGATTTCACAAAGCTGCTAGAGTGGGACGTTTGAAGGTCACATACGAAAAGTACTCTAGCCCTGATCTCAGTGGTGTTGCAGCGATAAAACCATTGGACACGCTTCCACTCTGATTTAGCTCAGAATGTTAACAATTCGAATTTCGAGAGATAAAAGACTTCAGCATCATCTAGTAGACATGTTTTCCCCTGCTGTTGTTGAAGCCTGTGTGGTAGGACAAAATTCTGCTTATATTTCATATTGATCTAACACAATGAAGGGCATCCATCAAGCTTGTCGTAAAGAAGCCATGTTTTGTAGCGCTCCTACTGATGGCGTCTGTCTACTCTAGGGTTTTCAGGATTGTAAAATCTCTGTCCATTTGGAACCGCAGTTCACATCGGTATGTTGTTTTGCACGCGTTTATGTTATGAACTCATAGAAGTGTAACAACATATTGTTGTTGCTACAAAATTATGATCCGAGAACTGAACACATTGTTGTTGTAACAACTATTGTTGTGTGAATCTAGTTTCTTGTTAATGGTACATATTGCATTGATCAATCATTTTCTCCCTTTATCTTTTGATAGATCTAAATTAGCTCTTAATTAACATTATATAGTCTGATTTTAATGACTCAGTAACCGGTTTATCTGCTCTGAAATGCACGACGTTGGCTTGTCCGAGATGCAGTTAGTTAGACAGCAGTTTCTGTCAAGAAATGAAGCCTAATGGAGGATATCAAGCAGAACATTTTCTGAATGTTTGATAGGCTCGAAGTAAAGAAGCGAAACAAAGGTCACAAGTAGAGATACCCCAACTTTAACAGAAAAATAAGGGAAAGATTTTCAGATAAACATAACACACCGCGTGTTTGAGATTAGTGATGACAAGAAACTGCTGATAATAGTGATCGGACCAGACAATTAAGCGATAAAGGAGGCAGAATTGATCATGTAAAGCAACATTATAAATGGAAAACAAGATTTATTAAATGAAACAAGATTTCATATATATTATTCCAACCTGTATAAGCTCAAAAAATGTACCCTAGCTTCTTTGCCTCCACCACCACAAGAAGTATATTGAACTCTGCAGGATCTCCCTATGTATATACAACCTTGTTCTTCAACAAAAACCATTATCTGCTATCTACCAACATATAATACAAAACGTAATGCACAAGTACATATACGTTACATATTCTACCGTATAGATTAATATCTGAAGCAGCTCATCAGCTAACCAAACCATCTTGTGGAAGCAAGTAACTATCCCGATTCAAAGTCCCCCTAACTGCTCGATAAAACTCCAACCACGAAGATGAGTACGCATCCGCAGGACCCCACAGAAATGTCAGGTTAGGACTAGCAGGGCATGCTGCCACTAAATCCAACACTGATGCAGCTGGTTTGAGCTTCTGTGGGAAATTAAACGCCAAGTTATCGACTTTGTGTTCATATATTTTGCCCTTTCGATCCAATTTATACCGCGAGGTGCCCTGAAACTGGCCCTTCGCTTCCCATGGAACCCGAGGAACGCCCTTCATGTTCCACCTAATCAGTATCACATTCTCTGAAGGCTGCCAAATCCTGTATACTTCAAGCGAGATATCGCGGAACAGAATCTTGCCATGAAATCTCAATGCCCAGAATATCAATTTGTAATTCTCAATGCCAGTGAATGTGTTCAAAGGATCCATAAATGTTATATCATCCCTGAAATTCATCAAATTCCACAAATTAATCCCATCAAATGTAACTCTACATTTCCAATAACATATCAAACGATTACATCCATCAAATTTCTAAAAACATGACATTTCTTAACAAATTTACGAACATTCTGACAAACCAAACACTATCAAAGAAAATTTAAGAAACCCAGATGAGAAATTTACCTATAAATATCATAATTAAGGTCCTTGGCGAAAATTAAAGGGATATCTTCACGAAGCGTCCGTACAGCCAGGCCAAGATTGACATAAAAATCGTCCCTTTGCTGCTTATCCTGCGCAACCCTGGAGATGTTAAGCTGCGCACCCTCGGACAAAGTGGGAGTCTGGACGCTGGCCAGAGGAGAGAGGTGAGAGAAAGAAAAACTGGGTTTTGTCTGGGAGAGCGTTTGGTGAATGGGTTTTTCTTTTGATTTGGTTTGGAGGGGAAGGGAGGAGGGAGAGAAATTTGGAAGAAGAAAAGCCATAGCCTTCTCTCTGTTATTTGGTCTCTGAGTTCACCTGCTCATGTGAAAAGCTTTTTAGAGAGAGAAAGGGAAGGAATTCGAGTTTTAGAGAGAGAGAGAGAGAGAGATGATGATTTTTGAGAGCTTTGTGTTCTGTGTGTGCGTGTGGCTTGGAGGAGAAAGAGCATTATTTGATTTTGGTGTCGATATATTGAGTGGTTTTGAACATGGCCATGAATACGTCTCGTGTTCCGATTGATTGGAAGTGCTTCAAAGTTGAAAGTGGACCAAGTGAAAGAAATAATATTATATTTGTGGTTCTTGCACTTTCTCCCCCCCCTTAACTTTGCTCTATTTCTTTCGATTTTTCTTTGGCAACAAGTCATGCAAAAATCTTCTTTGCTCCCAAGCCCCTTTCTTCTCCCAAAAATAAGTAATAACTTTGTTAGCATCTTAAAACTTTCTTATTACCCTTTTTTCTTTGCAAACGCGAGTGTAGTCATATTTATTAACGAGCTGATATATTTCATTTATGCATCAGAGTTTGGGGACTGGCTACAGTGCTCGCAAGCATTGAATGCTCACACCGATCTCACCCTCCTTTCCCCCCTCTCTCCTCTCTCCTCCCTCATTTTAATGGTGAGATCGGTGTAAGCATTCAATGCTTGCAAGCATTGTAGCCTACTCCCAGAGTTTGAATTTCTTTCGGGCAAAGTTGAATATAGCATATATAAGTTTAACTAGTTTGGCTTCCTTCTTTTCAACTTTCAATTGTATTCTAATTTCAAAATCATTCAACAAAAAAGAATTGAACCCTAGAATCTATAGCTCCAAGTAACTTAAAGTATATTTTCCACGCATTCAAGGTATTCTGTTTGATTTTTTCCTCTGTTAATGTCACTTGTAAAAGGAAATAAAAGATAAAATCCTAAACTTTCTAATTTATGATCTCATCCTACTACATCCCCTTGCACTTTTCATTGGCCATCCTATAAAGAAATGAGAAGTTTCAACAGTCAGATTATTGTTTGTTTCACGTTTCATGAGTATTCAATTCAAACACATGTTACACATTACAATACTAGTCTGCAATCTTTAGCCAAGATGCCTCGTTTCACAAGAAAAAGAATACGAAAGTAGACTTGCTCGTTAGACCTTTTGGTATTAAGCAATAGCATATCTTCATTTCTTTTGAATATCTCGTAAGATATAAATTCATGCAAGCAGTTGATTATTCTGATAAATTGAATCTTTCTTTTCAACTCATTACGTTTTGAGTTTAACTCTTTCTAATATAACTTAGAGTAGTAATATCGTTTGTAATAAACAATAAAATAAAAATCTAAACCTATTTTCTTGTTGGATGCTAGGAGGATAGGAATCGAAGAAGATAGTGAAATCTTATCCCCAAGAGTCTAAGACCAAATCTAAGTTAGAAATGTACAAGTACGTGATTGTCTTCTATCAGGTGGGCTCATGCCTAATTGTCTGCCTTAGTTTGATTGGAATGTAGGTGGAACTGGAAGGTTTGAACCCAAGTAGGATAAGGCTGCTTTTTTCCAAGGATATCCATTGCCAAAGCACATTCCTTTTGGGATATACCGATTGTGTACCTTCGAATTCACCTGTTGATTTGGTACCTTACATGTGTTGGTGTTGAGAAAAAATACTATCTCCTATGTGTTTGGACACAAATTAGATGGATAAAACTTATGCAAGTCACTTGTTTAGTGTCTGGTGGTGCATTTGTAGTATTTTACAATTGGGTTTTTATCACCCACGGGCCCTGAACTTTCACTCACCAGACTGATTGATGCCTGAACTTTAAAACCGATCACAGAGATGCCCAGACTTATAAAAACAAGACTTTGTGATACTTCCGTCCCAATTCCGTTATCTTTCTGTTAATTAAGAGGGTAAATATGTCATTTCGCACCATATGTTTGATGAAATGACCTTTAAGGCCTTGATTACATAGTCTGATCCTTTCCCACCTTCTCTTTCCGATTTTCCCTCCCAAATTGGTTGAAAATTCCCTCCTTTTCTTATCATTTTCGTCCAAATTGGTTGACCCAACCTCTTAATGTCATTCCATATAGAACATTCAATTGATAAAAGGCTACGCCCAAGTAAATTAATTCGATGAATCAATAATTGAAATATTGAATGAAATATTGTTCTTAGATGCAAGTAAATTAATTCGATGAATCAATAATTGAAATATTGAATGAAACAAAATTGCCAATGTGATTTGCATGTTGGTATAAAATTGAATAAAAAGACAAAAAAAATAACTGAAAATGTGACTTTAGTCGGGTTTAACTTCAGTGGTACGTACCATTCAATGGTACGTACTGTTGAATGGTTTAAGATTCATTTGGGACCCGCTGCAAATTAATCTGGACCATTCAATGGCCGTACCATTGAATGGTACGTACCACTAAAGAATTTTCCGACTTTAGTCCCTGAAATTTAATTTTCTCTACATAAAATCCGACATAAGTTTTTTACTCGATTATAACCCATTGACTAGACTCCACATAAGCAAATTCATTAATTATGTTTGACTTTACACATTTTAAATTTTTTAGATGCCTAAAATACCCATATTTGAATGTTTGATGTACACAATTAATTCCATACGGATTGTAAGGGAGAATTAATGATTTTACAAAAAGAAAAAAAAACATTAATGTTATAAATTCATTGCCTTATATATAAGAACAATAAAACATGCCTAAAATATGTAATAATACATGCTTAATTAATGTCACGAAGATTATATTTTACATATAAATGTAGGTAAATTATTTTACACATACACATATATAATTAAAAAAAAATGTCTAATATATGTAAAAATTCATGCAAAATAATTTACCTACAAAATAATTTACCTATATTTTACATCAAAATATAGGTCAATTATTTGCATATAAAATAATAATACATGCAAAATAATTTACCTATAAAAATAAATAACGTGCTAATCATAGATAAATTTATATATAGGTAAATTAATTAGTACAAAAACAAAGGCATGTTATTTGATTAAAAATTAATTTAACTCTATTTTTGACACATCCCGACCCGGATGTACACGTGGACACCCAAAAGTCGAGTGTGCTGGCCGACACCACGTAGGGTGACGAAAGCCAAATTGAAGAAATAAGAATTAATTTGAATAAATTAAGATTCAAGTGTACACAAATGTACGGGCGGAAGAATTTATACAACAGCAATCGTACAAAGTACGGGATACAGAGTATATACAATACCAAGGAATTTAAACCTTCGTCATACCACCGCCTCGAACGTAGACAGCTCCAGCCACTAAACCTGGAGGGGCGCAAAAACAAAAGGGTGAGTGGGCCAATAATAGTCATTTTTGTAAAAACCTTTGTTTTCTGAAAGTAGTAACCCCTCGCCGTCAAAATCAAGTAATTGGTTGGAAAACCGTTTCAGAAAACGTACTATAATAGTAGGTAGAAAACGAGGTAAGTACGGAAATATACTTACCGTCCGAAACGGGCAGAAAGCTACCGTTCGGCATAAAAATACTTTACCCGAAGGTTCGTAAAATAAGGATCTACGGAAAACCCGTAAATCAAATAAATGCCCCCGTGGCATCAGTGAAATTCGGTGATAACATCACAATATAAAACTATAAGATAAACGCTCGTGTACACAATCACGTGAAGCTGGCGCATATGCGCATCACAACGAGTTCGAGTCGCCCATACGACCTAGAACAGGCTGGCACCTACTATGGATTCATAGTGAGCGTATCGGTGTGTGTGAACAATCACGTGAAAGTGGTCCTGGCCCCACAATCCAAGACTACAAGATAGACGCTCGTTTAGGTATAGCAAACACACAAGTTCATACAGATATATTCTGTCATGAACAGGCTGGGTGTATAAGTAACAGTACGCTCGTGTACACAATCACGTGAAGCTGGCGCGTATGCGCATCACAACGAGTTCGAGTCGCCCAGGCGACCTAGAACAGGCTGGCACCTGCTATGGGTCCATAGCGAGCGTATAGGTGCGTGTGAACAATCACGTGAAGCTGGTCCTGGCATCGGACGGTACACTAAACACCGTGTAAGCAACCTAGTTGAGCGTATGAAAACATACAACGGAATACTCTACAGAACAAGGTGGGTAATTTCCTATAAGGATGCCTCAACTAATCAATATATATGGTATTCTCGGGCCGTACCCGAAATACCAAGCATAGGACTAAAATACGTGAAATACCGAGAATACGCCACATGGGTACCAATAGAAATACCAACTTAATGGCAAACTAGGTGAACCCAAAATACGATAGAAAATTACCATATCCAAGGTTCACCCAAATACGGCTCAAGGCCGTCAGATAGGTATAAAACCCATAACCGCAAATAGGTACAAGTAGGGAATTAAAATACTTAATTCCCTAAATTCCCTAAAATAGGGCCGGTTCGATACTAGAAATACGCGTACAAAAATAATACGGAAATCACCAATTTAATGGTATAATTCCCAAATGGAAATGTGGACCCATGCCCACTAATTTCCATAGCCTACCGAAATACTGAGCCGAAACTAGTAAACCGAGTAATAAAATAATATAACAAGGTCTACCAAGAATACGATATAAATATCCATTTAAAACCACAATATAATGTAGGCATAGTCAAATATAATTTCCCAAACATAAAATACATTTAAATAATATAGGGAAAGGGCCCACTCACAAATACCGAAGCCGGGAAGTCCAAACGTACGTCCTCCGAGCGCCAAGGGTCGCCAAACCTATTTTGGAACACCCAAGATTAATAAAGTAATTGAAAATATGAAGAAAATGGCGTTCGGAAACCCGAAAACAGAGTTTTGGGGTCGGAAACCCCAAAACCGCCGCCGTGGGCCGCCGTGTGCCGTCGCACGCGCCGCCACACGCTGCCATTTGGCCTCACCTATATGAGATATCACCGGTACAATGATTAAACTCATAAAGGTAACGAATTAACGAATTAATTAAACTTATCCCTTGGTTTCTCAATTTGGAGGTCCAAAACACCTCAAAAATTATCATGCGTACTACCCCGAGGTAGTACACGTCGTCACGAGTCGCCCCGTGAAAACAGAATCGAATTTGGACCTCCCACGCGCCCTCACGCGCGGCTCAAACGCGCCAAGCCGCGGCTCCACGCGCGGCTCACGCGCCGCTCCAACGGCTGTCTCACGCGCGCTCACGCGCGGCTCCACTCGCGGCTCAGCCGAGCCGGTCAGCGCCGGTCTGAACCGGTTCGCTGACGTCAGCAAACCGGGTCAGGTCAAGCATGCCATACGCCACGTAAATCGGGAATTTGGCCTGGAACTTCTAAAGCTTGTAACTCACTCAAATCACAACCAAATTTCGTTGATTCAAGTGTCAAAATTGAAGTCGAGTGAGTGGAGAAGAATGTTTTACCACTGGGGGCCAAAATAAGCTTCGAGGTGGTTTGAATTTGAAGAACAATCCTCTGTTCAAATGAGCCGATCACTGCGACTTCAAATTTCGCCAAACTCAAGCCAGTGAGAGCTGAAAGAAGGTCCCTGACTCAAGAGTCGATCGGGTGCATGAATCAGTAGCCATCGAGGTCGACCGACGTGGGAAAGCTCGACCGAAAGCTCGGGTGTCTAGGAGAAATTTCGAATTGGTGGCCGGTTTTCCGGTTCACTATGACCTTGTGTTTGGCGTAGATGATGATGGTGATGCACACCGTGAGGAAATCGAACAGGAAAAGGTCGAGGATAAGGGCGGAAGTCCTATGTATAGTGGCAAATGGGCGGCTTTGTTTTTGGTTTTCTTCTGCAGGAAGAAGAGAGGGAAGGAGATGGAGTCTCGGTCAAAGCCTGCATAACATCCCCAGAATCCGTGGGATTGCCCACATGGGCTCGCAGACAACGGCCCTGTACCTCATCAACTCAAACTCGCCTAACTCGAAATACGGAAACGCTTGAACTAACGCCCGTGAAAATATTCGCCGAGTCCGAACAACGTACGGCCATGCCTTCACGCTGTCGAGCTTACGAGCACGCCAAGAAAATACAAGTGAATGCGTCAGTATTTGTTACGACGCAAAAGTCAACCAAAGGTCAACCAAGGGCAAAATCGCCGCTTTTGCACCTCCGGGAATAAAATAATATTATTTCCTAACGGGATGTAATAATTCCAAGGTATAAAATGTACGTGGCATGTCGTAAATAACTGTGAATAAGAGGGTTACTTAGTATTCTTACATTGCAATTTATTTGATTTGGGTTGTTACTGGATGATTAAATATAGATGGGTTTTTTTGCAAAGAAATATGAGTTGTAAGGGTTAATATCTAAAGAACTCCGCAATCATTATTCTTCTCGCTTCCGGGAAGTTCAAGAATTAGCGGATATGAAAGGATATACTCACCTGATACAACAATGATTTTATTTTATTTTCTCCGTAATTTGGGTTAAGAAATGGATAAATGTACTGTATGACCAGCAGTAGCAAGGGTTTAAAATTACAGTGCAGAAAATCATACAATTATTAATTGAACACAAGAGAGATAAGCTATCGTTACGCTGTGCGGAGTTGGAAGTTTGAATGAAAAATAAACCAAGTCCGTTTGTCCTACTTTTGATAAAAGGAGATTTTCTAAACACATGTTTATAAGCATATGCAAATATGATTTAGCAATTGGATTACATACATGGAGAAGGCCGAGGCCTGAGCTTAGGGGCGGGCCCCGTGGGAGGTAGATGGTGCACCCGCATGGCTCCCGATTTTGAAAGGCCCCTAATTTTTACGACAGACATATATACACATGTATATATATTTTCGATCAATTAATTAATTGAATTTATGTTTAGCAAATGTGGTTTTTATAAAGGCAACTTTCACGCGAGGTCAGGTTCAAACCTCGTCGGCTCGCTTTTTTTTTGCAAAATTTTAAGAAAGAAAACAAAAATCCAAAACAACACCAGCAGTTGTTTCTGAACCCACCTGTGACCTTTTTGAGAATTCAAAATTCATTTCCAACTCAACTAATCAGATTTAATATATTTGTATTCGCATTTAATTAAATTTATATAAATTAAAAAACTTAATTGTAACTTTAATTATGATGATTTTTTTCAAAGAAGGGTTTCATTAAACTTTTGCAAGGCCCCCAAAATCTCGTCACTCCCAAGCTTAGCTATAAAGGACATTGCAACAATTTGCAAGCCTCTCTATGTCTTCATACTGTCAGTATTCGATCTCCTTTATATTGTTTGTTTCTTTTACTATCATATGATGTGTTATCGTTTGCATATCTTTATATTCATGATCGTAGAATTCTGAATTGAATTGATTAAAAGTGTCTGACTTCATAGTATAGAAATTACTTTACATCAGTCTTTTATTTCGTTGTTATATCGTTGAGAAATAAAGTTGTTATAGTTTGTTTTGATCAAGTTGTATTGAGTTTGCTATTGTTATAACACTTTTGTTATGGTTATATCGATTCATATTCTGATTATATACATCTAACAAAGAGCAGTACTGTGCTGATGAAATCCAATGGCTGAGTGATCAGTGCCTCTGCATGTTTACGGTAAGCGTTCCATGCAAGGCCGAATGTATATTCTCTACATGAAACTGAGAAATTTAAGTAAAGGAGTAAAAAATAAAATAAAATAAAGAGTCTGGCTGCAGGGCTGAATGTATAATATCTGCTACGCCATTGATCTTTTCAATCACGAGACGGCAACTTGGCATGGTTGGAGTTCAGTAGAAGATCTGACAGTGCGGCCCAAAAAAACATGGAGAAAATGCTGAATCAGTAGTACTATTGCATAGTTTGTCTAGCTACCTAGCTTTCTGCGTAGGCGTTGCTATTTTTACCCAGCTAGTTCTTTGTTTCTGACGATCTAATGGTTTAGACAGTTTTTGTATATCATACCTGTTCGTAATTAGGCAACATTCCTCCATCTTGTTCAAGCTTATTCAGCACGATTATGATTTCACAAGTCTCACTCTGCTTATGGCCATAGCCCCGCCCATGTATTCTTTCATCAATGCAAGCCAATATTATGTAAAATATCTATCAAGAGAAAATTTCAATGTTTTAAGTTATTGCCCCCCACCAACTAGTTCTTATTGGTTCTTGCTCCTTTTGTTTTGGTGAATGACCATATCTGGCTCATGGTTTCAATATCTTGGCCTTTATTTGCTCGGTTTTTCTCTTTTAGATTTAAGAAAACTTCCTTGTACATCTTTAATCTCCTAATTTCGGATTTTGTAAGCAAGTGAAAAAATAAAATAAACAAGCTGTAAAACGAGTAGACTTGTAGGGAAAGTGTTAGTTTGGCAAAAGAAAACACTAATCTTTGAATAGATTTGTTTTTTCATACTTTAAGCTTCTTTACTGATCTTTGGAGATAAACAGAATAAAATTAACAAATATGAAAATAAGGGTAAACTATAATTACCTTGCCAACAATGCATAGAAATTCTGTTAAATTCAAACCATGCACGCATTCCAACTGACAAAGGAGGCCAAACCTTTACGGATCCCGCTTGTTACACTTTTTAGAAAATTCTTCGCCGAGCCGGTCAGCGCCGGTCTGAACCGGTTCGCTGACGTCAGCAAGGTCGGTCTGACCCGGTTTGCTGACGTCATCCCCGCCGGTCGCCGTCGCCGTCGCCGGAATCTGGGTTTCTTTGGCCGAAAACTTCAATTCGGTCTAGAACACTCATTTCTCAACCAAATTACATGAAATTTATGTCAAATTGAAGCTGGAGTCTAGGAGAATTCGAATTTACCTAAGGGGAGGCCAAAAACTGGCCTGAGATGGTTGGATTTTGAAGAAAAAACCTCGGGTCCAAATGAGCCGATCTCCAAGACTTCAAATCTCGGCCAAACTCGACCAGGCAGGGCTCGAGCAAGGTCCCTGGGACCTTGAGGAGTTGATTGGTGCACGAATCAGGGTCATCGAGGTCGAATTCGATGGGAAAGCTCGACTGGAAAGGCACGGGTGCCTTGATCAAATTTGGTGTTCTCTGGGTTCAACAGGTTTCTGGGTTTCTGGGCTCAGTCTACACTCACAGGGAGTTGGATTTGGTTGGCCAAGGAAAGATGGCTCGAAGAAGCCAGAGAGGGTCCTCGGTGTGATTTGTTCAAACTGCAAATGTGGGATTGTTTTTCTTGCAGAGAAAAAGAGAGGAAGGGGATGAAGTCTCGGGTCAAAGCCCAAACAACATCCCAGGAATCCAGGGATAAGGCCACATGGCCTGATGCCAAATGGGCCCTAGCCCAAAAAGATAAAATACGGAAACGTCGAAAAATCAACGCCCGTAAAATATTCGTTCGGGGTCCGAACGACGTACGGCTCGCGTCTACGCGTTCGTATCGACGAGCACGTCAAGAAAATACAAGTGAATGTGTTGTACGAGTTACGACGCAAAAGTCAACCGAAAGGTCAACCAAGGGCAAAATCGTCATTTTGCACCTCCGGGAATAAAATAGTATTATTTCCGGAACGGGATGTAACAATTTTAGATAAAAAGTATAAGTAAATTATTTGCATACCATAAATTTATAATTGTGAAGTCAACTCTTGAAATGATACAGTTTTTTACTCTCACAAATAGTGCACCTACTATTTGAATTTTAAAATGTTAAATTGCTTCATTAACATAATTAGGGTATTGTGGCATAAGTTGTAAATAATTTGTAATAATATGTTACTTATTTTTTCACATGTCAACAATTTTGAATTTTGGGTTTTATTTGGATGTTTAAAGATAGATGAATTTAAGTTTAGGAAACACGAGTTACAATGGCCTATATCTAAAGAACCCAAAAAATAAAAATGAGAACATAAGAAACATAACAAAATTAACATCCATAAAAAAATCCATAATAGTCATAACATCCATAATATCATTAAAATATCATAATAGTCATAATACCAACTAATCATACAATCTTAATCTTAAGAATTCATAGACCTAAATCAAATGAAGGTTGAAATAGACAAAATAAAGCAAAAGCAATATGTGTTCTTAGATGAAATAGACCTAAATCAATTATTGATTCGTCTAATTAATTTACTTAGGCATAGCCTTTTATCAATTGAATGTTCTATACGGAAGAATATTAAGAGGTTGGGTCAACCAATTTGGACGGAAATGATAAGAAAAGGAGGGAAATTTCAACCAATTTTGGAGGGAAAATCGGAAAGAGAAGGAGGGAAAGGATCAGACCATGTAATCAATGCCTTAAAGGTCATTTCATCAAACATATGGTGCGAAATGACACATTTACCCTCTTAATTGACGGAGAGATAACGGAATTGGGACGGAAGTATCACAAAGTCTTGTTTTTATAAGTCTGGGCATCTCTGTGATCGATTTTAAAGTTCGGGCATTAATCAGTCTGGTGAGTGAAAGTTCAAGGCCCGTGGGTGATAAAAACTCATTTAGATTGACGGAGAGATAACAGAATTGAGAAGGAAGTATCACAAAGTCTTGTTTTTATAAGCCTGGGCATCTATGTGATCGGTTTTAAAGTTCAGGCATCAATCAGTCTGGTGAGTGAAAGTTCAGGGCCCGTGGGTGATAAAAACCCTTTACAATTTATAGTGCTTGATTAGCTCATTGGAACAAGGGACTTTTTTAGATTCGAATATTTTAACTGTTAAATCTTAATTTTTATATTTTTAAATAAATATCTAACTCTTAAATACCTCAAAGTATCAAGAAAGTCTAATGATTCAGTCACTAAATCTCAAATTGGGCCGACTCCTGGAAGGAGTTCCAGTGGCTGGGTCTCAAGCCCCGAAGGCATGTTCCACAGGCACAGGTCAAGGGATAATTGAGGCCCAATTTTATAAATCATGACTTGGTTCAATAACATTGGCCTGCCAACACTATTGAATTAGGGTTTAGGGTTTGTGACTTGTGAGGTAGGAAAATTCATGTCCGATTAAGTTTTTTCAATTCGATTCAGTAAAGTTTTTCAGTGAAGTTAAAGGAATGTGGGAACATCTGAATGCATAAACCTTAGGAAAAGGGAAATGCCAGAATCTCAACTCCCAATCAATCTCTCTCGGCAACTTACAGCACTGAAAGCCCTACGGAAATCAGAGCATCAGAGACTCTAATTTGTTGCCTTTCCAATCCCTAATTGGAGGGTAAAAAAATTTGGATGTGGGAACATCTGAATGCATAAACCTTTGGAATTAAAAGGCAAATGCCAGAATCTCAGTTCCCAAGTTCCTATCGGCAACGTACAGCACTAATTACGCTATCGAATCAAGCGAATCAGAGACTCTAATTTGTTGCCTTTTCATACCAATACCCAACTACAAACCCATCAAAATTTCAATCCTTTTTCAATCACACAAATTACCCATTTCCAAAAACTATAACTTTACCTAAATCAAACACAAAAATTGAAGAAAAAAGGCTCAGAGTGTAAAGTTATGTTGGCATCAACAAGCCCAAAATCCAGAGCTCTCAAAGTTTGATGGTATACAAATATTCATCACTGCCTCTGCAAAAACGAACGATTTCATAAGACCTATAGATTCAAATCCTTTTGAACAACAACAGAAAAATTTGTAAGAGGAGGCCTCAGAGGCTAGTGATCGAAACATCAAAGATAACAACATATCTCAGATGGTACGGACAATACAATATCAAAACATCACAGGCCAATTTCATCACCAGAAAAAGAAAAGAAACATGGAAAGTTAACAGTGAGAGAGGGAGCGGTATGAAGGATGAGGGGCTGAGGGTATACTTACTGAGATGGTTGATGAGGGGTGAGGTCTGCAGGCGGGTTTAAATAGTAGAGAGAAGAAAGAATCGAAACCCTAGTTGTAGTAAAATTACCATGGTGTCCTTCATTGAGATGGGTTTTGTGTGAGCCCATGGTTTAGGGAATCTTTAGCCCATTTGAGAAAATGGAGGCCCGATTATATTTTAAGGAAGCTTTTTTAATTGGCAAAGTATTTTGAGGAAATTTAAATGGAAGTGTTTCTGGTTTGAATCTTATAGATGACAAGTTCGATACCAAATTATATGATAGCGAACCAGACACTACTTAAGTGATTTTCTTTTTATTTTTTAAAATGATTCATTTAAGAGAGTGAAAATATATGGTGTGTTTTGTGTACCCTTCTTCCCTTTACAAGTAATGAAATGAAGTTGTTGAATGTAAGAGTTTAACCATCACATAGTGTCACTAATCAACATGTTATAAATACGTGTTCTATAACAAAAGTGAAAAAGTAGAGTACGTGGCGGCATCGAAAAATTTATCCTTTGCATTAAGCTTTCATTAGACATTTAGACTATCTCCAACTCAATGGTTTCAAATCCTAAAATTTAGCCATGTATTTTCAACTATTCATCTATGCCTATGAGATTTGTTAATTTAGACCTATAGTTCCCACCCTCAACTTTATAATTTGTTAAACTTTTGTATTTCTTTGATATTTTTTTTTGTAACAATTTTGGAATTAGTTTTTATATAATCTATGTTGTTTTATTTTTACAAACGTTTCGATGTAAAAAATTTAATTTAAAAAAAAAAAATTTGTTGAGATATTTTTGAGTTGGATATCATTGGTGTTACAACCCGTTCCGAATTTGTAGTATTTTATTTCTCAAAGGTGTAAATTGACCAAAATGCCCCTAGAAGGGTAAGTGTTGACTTTTGTTGACCTTCATGTCGTGACACGTATGACCTTTTCCCTTAGAATTTTCTTATTGTGCTCGTCGTTGCAAACGTGTGGACACAAACGGAACAGAATTCGGAGTTGAAATGGATATTTTGCGAAACTTTAAGTTTGAGGGCATTCTCGTAGTTTCATGATAAACGTATTTTCTGATTGGAATTAGGGTCCACATTTTGTATCACATTCTCACTATTCCCTCACTCTGCAAAACTCCCTATCTCTTTCCCATTGCACAGAGAATGAGAACAGTTTTGCCACCGTTCCCCGGCAAACCAGACTACCACACCATTACCATCTTCAACCACTTGCCACCACAAACTCAAATACCAATTCCTTTGTAGCTCTTTATTTAGACCTGAATAAAGAGCTACAACGCAGGTTAATGTGTTTTGGCTAATTTCTCACCGTTCTCAACAATGGTAAACCTCGAGAATACCCTCATTTGATTCCTTGTGAAGTATTGAGTATGTTTCATGTATTGCATGTGTAATTTGGTTGTGAAATGGCTCAAATTGAAAGGGGAAAACTCTGAGTGACAGTGGCCGTCGAGGGATTTCCGGCCAAACGACTAGAAACCGACCCTCGAGGCTACCACCATTAGAAGCGTCTCAACTCCACGAACCCGAATATACCTTCAAAATCAATGGCGGAGCAACGACAAAGGCGCATCAAGCTCGGGAAGACAACCGGCCAAATTTCCAAAAAGTCCGGCCAGTTGCAGGGGCTGACGTCAGCGAACCAGGTCTGAGCCAGTCGTGACGTCAGCAAACTGGTTCAAACCCGGTCCAAACTGCAAATATTCTCAGGTATATTCTTTTCTCTGACTAACGGCGTTAACGTAATATTCTATAACGTCGTTAGAACATTCTGTTAAATCTTTTGAATCTTCTGTTAAAGTTAACGACATGCCGTTTGAAATTGATACCGGGCGGAATAATCTACAACAAAAGCAAACTCTTGTATATATATGACTAGTCGAAATAACTAGTCAACTAGATACAAGACAGTTACTGACAGTAAACACAGTTATAGGAAATAAACTTAATTGACAAGTTTACCCTTTGTGCAACCTTATATTGCACCAAATGGAGTTGTCTTCAGTCTTCACAAGAGGGCAGCTTCATGCGTTGAGCTCATCATCTTGTGGCACCGAAACCAAGCATGAACCATGCAAATGATGTGAAGATGTAAAAATGAAATGGAGTTGTGGATTCAAATAATGACAAGTCAGTTTCTCCCGCCAAAAGGTTGAAGGAAGAAACTAAACGAGAATCCAAGACTAAGGTCTATATGAAGATTTGGAAAAACAAGGTTTTAGACCATAAACAATGCAAATATATTCTCAAAAGATTTGTGTGGGTTGACACAAGATTTTGATGCATAAAATATAAGTTTGCAGCTGGATTTTCAAAAAGAAACCGAGAGAGAGCTGTTAGGCTTAAAGACACTCTCTTGAAAAATTCTGATTTTTCTAACCAAAAAACAAATGAGCTCCCTAATCCTTCTTAAAGCAGAAAACACCCAAGGGACACTTGTCACATGAAAAAACAATCTGAAAAGATCAATGGTGAAAACTCACTCTCGGGGTGAATAGTGTCAGAGAAGCCTATGTGGGTTTTCTTAAATTGTGTGCCAGTTTTTGCATGAAGCATATACACTTACTGACTAGACAGTTTTACTAGACAAAAGGGAATAAGAAACTTGACGTGAAATGTGTATGCATGTACCAACCTTTCTTGAGATCATACTTGGTTCTCCAACGATTCAGACTTTAACAGTACCATCCTAAAGTCTAATCTAATAAAACAATGATCTAAAGAGCTTGTGTGACAAAGTATTACAAGTTTGACAAGGAAAGCCAAAAACACTTAAAACTAGATTTCACACCGTTAACTTTAACGGCTCGTGACTGCGCGTGACAGCTTGTGGAGCCTTGCGGCGACGTGGGGGGCTGCGCAAGGCTACCCGCGGGGGCATACTTGGGTTTTCGGACACCGAAACTCTTAATTTGAGTTTTGTTTTCCGTTATTCTTTGTAGTTTTCGATTAGTTTACTAAGTATGGTTGTCTCACTTTAGGAGTGATAACCTGAGGACTACGGAGAGCATACAAGCAAAGAGATTTTGACTACGGTCTCTATGAGTGGGCTTTGCTTTATAAATTATATCTTTATGTATGATTGCGAAACGGGTTTTACGTTATACATTGTTATCTTACTTTGTTTTAGAAATTCAGACGTTTTAGCAAGTTATTGGTGATTTGATTTATGTTATTGTGAACCTCACCTTGGAACGTTTTACTACTCACCTTACTTTTATAAATACAAAGCTTTGTGCAATACCCCGTTTTGAGTTACTAGATTTGAGATATTATCCATGACATGTTTTTATATGTTTACCTGCTCATTTAGGATTGCTTACATGGTGTCTATAGTACTATCCGAGACCAGGACCAGTTTCACGTGTATGTTCACATGCACCGATACGTTCACTTTGGATCCATTGTAGGTGCCAGCTTGTTCTAGTTGTTTTTACATCTAGAACTCGTTGTGATGCGCTTAGCGCTAGCTTCACGTGTATGTAGTACTCAAGCGTAGATTATTACACCCAACTTGTTCATGTCAGAATATCTCTGCATGAGCTCGTATCTTTGCATTATCCAATGAGCGTACCATACTTGTTTATCTAGGATTTTGTGATTTACCTGCTTTCACAGATGCCATGGAACTTTGTGTTATCTTCTGGATTTTACATGTTGGCTTCCACGTGTTTGTTCTTCATATTGTTTTTACTGAGATTTTACTGTTATTTACCCATTTTGGGAAATAATTGACTTCCCACTTTTACGTTGGTTTTCATTAGGGCTGGGTTCGGTTCCATTCGGTTCGGTTTTTGGCCAAAACCGAAACCAAACCGAAATTACTGTTCGGTTCGGTTTTTTTTCGGTTCGGTTTTTTCCGGTCCGGTTCGGTTCGGTTTTTTTTTTTTTTTTTTTTATTTTACGAAAATTCTTTTGTTTTAAAAAAAAAAAATTTTGAGCAACCAATGATTAACAAAGCCAACCAAACAAATAGACGAAAGACATACATATTAAATCATCAAGAGTTAATTCTAATAAGTAGGAAAATTAGGAAAAATTAGTTCCAATTATTGATTGGCAACCATGTATATTATGGGCTGGAAGGAGAATCAAAATAACAAATTTAAAACATTGGTTTGGATAATCATACCCTTGAAACCTTACAATTCTAATCAATAGAAAAGAACCTAACCATTAAAATCCAACAAATCAATACAAAAAATCTCAATACTTTAGATATTAGAATAAGACCAGTTCTCAGATCCCAAATAAAATACAAAAAACCCATCAACCCAAATAAAATTACACTATTCAATCACTACCCAAATAAAAGAGAGGGTAGTCTAGGGTTAATATAGGGAATAAGGCTTTTTAAATGTTTGGGCTAAGTGTGGGCCTATTAAGCTTGTGTTGAAATTGGACTAATATTTGGAATTGGGCTTGAAAAATTAATACCCAATAAAAAAAAATAAAAAAAATATTAATTTATATTTATTCGGTTCGGTTTTTGAACCACTAAAACCGAAACCGAACCAACCACTTTCGGTTCGGTTCGGTTTTTTGTACTTCGGTTCGGTTTTTTTTCGATTTTCGGTTTTTCGAACCCACCCCTAGTTTTCATACTTACTACGTAGTATGATTTTGAAAGTTACAGATTTTACAGCAAGGGGTTATTACTTTTGGAAGCAAATGTTTTAGAAAACTATTATTTTTTCCCACTCACATTTTTCTGTTTTACGCCCCTCTAGGTTTTAGTAGGCTTTTGGAGCTCTTGACGTCGAGACGTGGTGGCATAGTCTTCTCTCTTCAGAGTAGGGATTTCCTTTAGTAATTTTGTAATTATCACTTTCAGATGTTTTACATTAGTGTACTTCCCACTCTGTAAAGTTAGATGCTCTGATATTCTTTTACACCACACACTTCTGCACGCTCAATCCTTATTTTAATCAAACTTCTTTTTCTTACTTAAATTACACATATTCCTTGAAATGGCTCTCGTCACCCTACGGGGTTGTCGGTCAGCGCACCTTGATTTTTGGATGTCCACCTGGATATCCAGGTCGAGGCGTGTTAATTGGGGCCCACTTCTTCTACCTTTCACGTGGTGCTGCTTCCTTTTTGTGGGGCCCAGATTCCACTTCTCCCTTATCCAACCGGTTCCAAACCAATCCCAAATACCTACCCTCAAATCCAAATTCCTATTTTCCCTTGGAGGTGATTTGGACCCAAAATGTGGAATTTTTTTCCCTCCCATTGGAGACAGCCTTAAGGTCCATTAGTTTTGTGTGATGCCTTGCAAAAAATTATTTGGGAAGTGTTTGGGGTTTAGGGTTTAGGGCTTAGCATCATAGTTGGACTGTGTGTTAGTGTTTGCTTCATCAAATAAAGTAATTCATACCAAGAAATGAGCAAAGAAAATACAAAATGAATGCAACCAGAAGCTTATTTAAAAACTAAGTGCTGTGAAAAAAACATTGCTCTGCAAGAAACTACCATCTTCACTACCGCCGTCATCGTTATCATACACTGCTCTTGTGTTCCGGCCTGTGAGTGAACTCAAAATCTATATGCACAAAAGCCCGTTCGACTTCTGGGAGATGCTCGAGCTTCTCTTGGAGTGTCTCGCCAATGTTGTGTGCTTTGTTCAGAAGCATGTCTTCTGGCAAGACAATGTCAACCTCCACAAAGTAATGGGAACCAAATGTGTACGCTCTCACTGTGTCAATGTGCTTGATCTCTTCGTGGTGGTTCCATATCAAGTATGTCAACTTCGCTAAAAAGTCGGGTGGGGCTGTTCGTCCAATTAGCGCATGTACATTCTCCAAGACTGTCTTTGACCATGTATTAATCGTGTATAGTGCTATCTGCATAATGTGTTTGAGAATGAAGTTAAAATTAATGAATAAACATAGTAAGTACAGCAGATCAGCGGAGTGAAAGTGGTAAATGAAGAACTTACTACAATAGCACCAGTAGGGTCAATCCACCAGAAGAACCGGACAGCTAGGACTGCTGCTGCTAAACCAACTGAATTAGTAATGACATCGAAAAAATGGTCTTGTGCATAAGCCCGTACAATTTCATTTTTAAATCTACGACAGTAGACCATGAGCACAAACTTCACTACTGTGACTGTGACCATGATGCAGATCATCCACTTCTCCTGTGAACCATCCATTTTTTTTGGCGGTGACTGCACCCACGAAATGATACAAAGGTTACAGCAACAACATTAATTACAAAACAAGCTAAATTAAGCTCTACACAATAACAAAATATTTGCATATAGGACCATGAACTCCGTTCATTCGATGAGAAAAAACGACCTAGTGATGTCAAAATAAATGTGTCTGTTGTTTCTGATTTACATGAACTACAGTTTTAACTGTTAGCATGGTTACGGTTTAACTAGCTAGGATGACCAAAAAAACTAGCGCAGCAAGTGAAATGTGAGGAGATCATTAGAAAATCGTATTTATATTAACGCAGCAACTCCGACCAAAAGAAAAAAAACATCAAATAGAAATAGGCTAAGAAACCATCCTCAGGATTGAGATTCAAAATATCAGTTTCAAAATAAACTGAAAATCTAATGTTATGCTTCCACAAAAGTATAGTACAAGACAATTAAAAGGGAACACCGAAACATATCAGAGCTTTCGCAAAACCAATAAAACAGAGTCTGAAACCTGGCCAGATTCCTTCCTAGTCCAACTTTAACGATGGAGTGGGAAGAAAAATATAAAAAAAAGGTGTCACCTACCTGTGAGATCAGTTCCCGAGCAGACTCAAGCAATATTTGCAGTCCAAGAGTAGCCATAATAGATGCAAAGACAATGATACCCTGCATGATCAACCACAATTAAAGACATACACACAGTAAAGAGAAAAAAGAACACAGCAAGTATGCAGCTCCGATTCATCCAATCGTCTTGGGAACAAAGACCCAACTATTTTCAGAATTGCCATTGTTATCATCAAGCTTTGATAACTTACCACTGGTTGCATACGTTTCTTCCCAATAGGATAGCGAAACTGGTTGGGATTTTTCATGGCATTAGCAGTGAACCACAAAATAAAGCCGGATAAGAGATCCAAGAGGGAATCCAAGGTAGATGCAATAACTGCCAATGATCTGCTCATAATTGAAGCATAAACTTTTGCAGCAAAAAGCACCAAATTAGCTACATTTGATACATGAACTGCCATCCGCTCACTCTTCGCTAGCTGCTTCATTTGATCCTGAGAAGAAATGTATACAAAAAACATGAGTTTAATTGAGAAATTGGACATTCCAAGAAATGTCATGCTGTGAGAAACAATGACCACCCAAGAACCAGATTCATGCACTTAAATATGTGACGTAGAGAAAATAAAAATCAATGATAACAAACTGCTAAGACTTGGCAGCTTCCTCAAAATATAACTAAAACGCATTTGATTCCACAAACTGAAAATAAAGAAGTATGAAAATAAAACTCTGATAGCCAAATCTCAATACAAAGAGAAGAATAATATACAATTTGAACAAACCTCTGTAAGAACTCCGGGCAAACAACCCTCTGCAGTCATGGTCTCCATCTCACTGAACCCTTCAAGAAGCCTTTCTTGTTGCTTGTAATATTCTTCAACCTTGTACTTTTTCCCTGAGTTCAAAAGCCAACGCAAGAAAAATTCAGAAAGCCTATAACATTTTGAAGTGAGGAAAAAGGCCGTAAAACCAAAAAGCGAATCAAAGTGTCCTAAGTTATCATTATTGATGAAACCATTACAGCTGAATTCAACAAGAGGCCCATAAAGTTCAACAAAGTAAATGATGTTAAAACCTCAGCATTCTTGTTCCAGTTCCAGATCGAACACACAATTATTCACGAAAAATATGTAATTTATTCAGCAAACTATACAAAGGAACTCATCAGAAAAGTTCAAGGTCAATTAAAGTACTTGACTTGTACAAACTGGGAAAAAAAAAATCCCCAGTATAAATCATGTCAAAAACATCAAAATGTTTACGAAATTTTTATCTTTCGATTCTAAAGACAGACCATTGCAGGCCAGAATAAAAGATAGACCACCTCAAGAACACAATAAATTATTTCAAACTTCTACCATAAAATAACTTGCACAGTACAAATGCCCAAATAGAATAAAAGACAAACCAGTACAGTAAACACTGAACATCCAAAATTAGTAATCACCCTTTAGTACTTGACTTGTTTTTCTATTCTGCACGCAATCCGAATTCCCAACCCAAATCTTCCAAAAGTTTGAATCTTTCAAGTTTCAATCCTCTTAAACTTATGTTAAGAAACATTTAACATAATCAACACCAAATTAACACCAAATCACCAAATAGCCCAAGAGCAAAGTGAATTTTTCTGATAAACCCCAAGATTCAATCTTTACTTAATACGATCAAGATTACTAACATTGCATGCAATTCAAACACAAAGACGGAAACGGGTAATAAAGATAATGACGAACAGAATCCTTACTGGGGGCGCAGAGGCGACGGAGAGCGAAACGACGCCGTCCACTGTCATGGTCGTCACCACTAGTACTGCTCTGCTGGGGCAGCCGGAACTCCTTAACATCGAGCCTCCACGATGTGTTTCCGGCCGGCTGTACGGCGTCTTCTTGTGACACCAGAAGCGGTTCACTCCGGCCACCGGAAGTGGGCGAACTAATCTCCATTCTTGCACGAATAATTAACAGAAACGTTTCTTTTGTTGAAGAATATGAATCGAAAACGTTTCTTTTGTGTTGGTGTGAGCGAATGAATGTGTGTTTGTTGTGGTTTTTGGGGGACGCAGAAACTTGAAAGTTTCTTACCTCCGCGGAATTGCCGACTTATGTCGTATGTAACCACCTCCGCTTTATACGTGGACTGAACTATATGAGTTTATCGTTTACGAGTGCATTTTTCTCGCGTCATGCTCACCCCTATTCCTATTATTTAGATTAATTTAAATTTTAAAATTTATATCTTTTATTAATTAAATTAAATTAATCTAATGATAGTCGATAGGGGGCGAATAAAGATATACTCATCGTTTATACGTGTAAATTTGTTTAGAAATTCTTTTAAAATTCAAATAATAGTTCAAAAAGGTCATTATCACTATGTTTTTTTTTGTTGATACAAGTGATATTGACGAAAGAGAGATTCGAATTCGAGACCGCAAGTGTAATGAATAATACTTAAACTAACTGAGTTATAATTCAACAACTAAAAAATTAACTGTTATCAACTTTTGAGTACGGTCTATTATTATTATCTTTCATCTATAAGTAAACAATAACACCAGGCACACCAATTTTTTGCACTAAATTTGTGCACCAAATGATGTGGCACCAATCAAATTTTTACTTTGATTCAAGTTGAATATTGATTAATAATTATAATAAAAATTAATATGGTGTAGAATGCACCACGTCATTTGGTGCATGAATTTAGTGTATATAGCACCACTCATAAGTAAATAGTTTTAGATTTTACCTCTATGAATAATAAGGAGTTTGATACCTAATTATATTTGGCTCGTTATGTACTTTATCTCAAAATTTATTAAGCTATAATATCGTTTAAAAAGAAAGTTGAAAATAGCACAAAGATATAAATTAAAAAGAAAAAAATAATAATGAAATATGATTTTGTGTTATGTGAACCTTCCCCAGTGGTATCTTGTTAGTTGTGTGCCGTTTTGAGTATTGTCTACCGAAGCTTCCCTTGTCATTCGCCTAAGTTCCTAACAAAGTCGCTTTTAATGGAATAAGTTTTGTTGGGTGAATCTCTTTGCATGGGCAACCCACAAAAAGCTAGCAATGTTTCCTTCTCTTTCAAGATATATAGATTATTACGACTACCGACTAGATATTCTTTTTACACGTCTCTACGTTGTTTGATCATGTTTTGGAAGAAGAGTGTTTGGTAAAAAAAATTTATCTTTGTGTTAGAGAAATATTTACATATAACGCATTTATGCATTATTGTTGTTACACTAAGTCATGTAATTGTGAGATTATTGTCCTATTTGAGAGATTTCTTGATCTCAATTGAATATCTTTTGTCTACATAGATTTTGTGCTACCTATTTTTTGGGATTCGAAACTCTTTAAAGATAAAGTTGGATTGAAGTCCATATTTTCATGGAGAGAAATTTCTTTTGATATTGCATGTGCTGTTTCTTGGATCTCGTGAATGATATTGTTGTATAAAAATTTCACAAAATTAAACGGATTCTCAATCATAATGTACATAATTTAGTCATGAAGAATCACAACAAATGCATTCCCAATTTCTGATGTTGAAAATGACATGCCCAAAAGAGATCCAAAGGTTTCAAGTTCTCCTTTTTTACTAAGTGTATCTCATTTTCATACACGTCCTCAAAACTTTCATTCTCATAAATACAACAATACTTATTTAGACACACAAATTTGATCACAATTAAGAAACTCTTCAATAGAGGTAGGTCACTTAATGAGTGAGATTGAAATAAAAAATCATCTTTAATAATTGTTCTATTTTGAAAAAAAATACTACACACCATTAAATGCTACAAAAAATTAATGAGTGAGATTGAAAATAGAAGATCTAAACAGTTCAGAAAATAAAATCTAATGGCTAAAACACCCGTAGAATTGAATGATACGTATCATTCAATCATTATCGAAATTTTATATGAAAAAGTCTTATATTTGCTTAATTTTTCATTTGATTAAATTGAAGATAGCATCAATGTTGGTTTTTTTTAGGTGAGAATAATATCAATTTTGAATAGTAACGTGTCACTGAATGGTCGGTCTAAAATCTTAAAAAGTTTTTAACTTCATCTCCAACAAATAATCAAAGAGGGGACTGGCTACAGTGCTCGCAAGCATTGAATGCTCACACCTATCTCACCCTCCTTCCCCCCTCTCTCCTCCCTCCTCCCTCCTTTTAATGGTGAGATCGGTGTGAGCATTTAATGCTTGCGAGCACTGTAGCCTACTCCATCAAAGAGAGTACGTGAGTGATGTGCTGATGGCATATGCTGTTGTGTCATTGGGGAGTTCCATTTTAGACCGACTTGGGTCAAGCAAGTAATGGGATGGCCAACCTTATTGGATATATATTTATTCATTGTTTTAAGAAACCATTATTAATTTTTAATCAATCCTCAAGGTATATATATTATTGTAATTGTCAAGATAACTTATATGGCTTTGCTTTGCTTTTGCATGCACATTTGATTGCTATAGTGCTGTAGCCTGTAGTTAATATCTAAGAAATCCTAAAAAAATAATTAACAAAGAATTTCTAAGCAAAATTCTTTTAAAATTAAAATAATAGTTCAAAAAGGTCACTATCATTAGAGTTTTTTTTTTGGTCGATACTAGTGATATTGACGAAAGATAGATTCGAACTCAACACCACAAATGTAATGAATAATACATAAACTAACTAAGTTATAATTCAACAAACAAAAAAATTAACTATTATCAACTTATGAGTACGGTCTAATATTATTATCTTTTATCTATAAGTAAAGAATAAGCCGTAAAGAATAATGCTAGCACACCAAATAATGTGGCACAAATCAAATTTGTACTTTGATTCGAGTTGGAATTTGATTAATAATTATAACAAAAATTTATATGGTATAAAATGCACCACAGCATTTGGTGCATGTAGCACCACCCATAAGTAAATAGTTTCAAATTTGACCTTCATGGATATTAAGGAGTTCAATGCTGAATTATATTTAGCTCGTTATGTACTTTATTACAAAATTTATTAAGCTATAATATCGTTTAAAAAGAAAGTTGAAAATGGCACAAAGATATAAATTAAAAAGAAAAACATAATAATGAAATATGATTTTGTGTTATGTGAACCTTCCTCAATGGTATCTTGTTAGTTGTGTGCCATTTTGAGTATTGTCTACCGAAGCCTCCCTTGTAATTCACCTAAGTTCCTAACAAAGTCGCTTTTTATGGAATAAGTTTTGTTGGGTGAATCTCTTTGCATGGGCAACCCACAAAAAGCTAGCAATGTTTCCTTCTCTTTCAAGATATATAGATTATTACGACTACCGACTAGATATTCTTTTTACACGTCTCTACGTTGGTTGATCATGTTTTGGAAGGAGAGAGTGTTTGGTACAAAAATTTTATCTTTGTGTTAGAGGAATACTTACATGTAACTATGCATTATTATTGTTACACTAAGTCATGTAATTGTGAGATTATTGTTCTATTACAGAGATTCCTTGATCTCAATTGAATATCTTTTGTCTACATAGATTTTGTGCTACCTATTTTTTTGGGATTCGAAACTCTTTAGAGATAAAATTGGATCGAAGTTCATATTTTTACAGAGAGAAATTCCTTTTGATATTAGATGTGCGGTTCTTTGGATCTCATAGATAATATTGTTGGAACAAAAATTCACAGAATTAAACAGATTCTCAATCATAATGTACATAATTTAGTCATGAAAAATCACAACAAATGCATTCCCAATTTCTGATGTTGAAAATGACATGCCCAAAAGAGATCCAAAGGTTTCAAGTTCTCCTTTTTTGCATAAGTGTACCTAATTTTCATATTCATCCTCAAAACTTTCATTCTCATAAATACAATAATACTTATTTTGACACACAAATTTGATCACAGTTGACAAACTCTTCAATAGAGGTCGGTCTCTTAGGGCATCTTCAATGAAAATATACAAATTTGAGATGTAAAAGCCACATTTACATCTCATTTGACATTTTCAAGAGGTGTAAATGTTAATTCTACTCCAATGGAACAAATGTAAATTTAGGATTTCATTTATTGTTCTCTCTTTAATTGGCATGGGCCACCTCCAAATGATGTAAAATATGATGCAAATTTGCATTTTTATTTACATCTTCCGGCGAAGATGAGTATTTACATCCCTCTATTGGAATGTTGTCCGGGCAACAAAAAGTTTTAAGTGCCAATTTCAAGGTATTTTGAAATCGTCCAGGTATCTCTAGCCACTTGTTGACTCCCTTATGACTAAAGGCATGATGAGAAATGTGAGAGGTCCCTAGTGTATATAATCTAAGGAAAAAGTAAAAATACAGCACCATGAAGGTCTATGGCACTATATCCGCAACCAAATCTATATGTATTGCATTTTTTATCAATATTTTTTGATGTTGGAATCCCAATATTATATTCTAATGCTGATACTGAGCTATATATGGTTTGATTAGATCATCATCAGGTCACTATATGAACCACATTCGTCATAATAAATTTGGACTTTTACTCTTTTTTTTTGTGCAAATTTGTAAAATTTTGGAGAAATGTTAAACTTTCACGTAGGAAAACGATAAAATAAAATATCCTATTTAATAAATTTTTTTCTTTTTTTCTGAAAAAAAATATATCATCTTTAATAATTGTTCTATGTTAAAAAAAAATACTACACATCATTAAATGACACAAAAAATGAATGAGTGAGATTGAAAATAGAAGATTTAAACAATTAAAGAAATCAAATCTAACGGCTAAAACATCTGTAGCATTGAATGATACGTATCATTCATTCTTCATCGAAATTTTATGTGAAAAAGTCTTAGGGCTGGTTTGGTAAGTGCTTTTAACTGATTAAAAGAGCTTTTAGAGCAAATGTTTTTGGGTTCCAACAGTACTTGAAATGCTTCTTGTAAAAAGGACATAATTAGAGCACTTCAAGTGCATTTCCAGGATTAACTTGCATTTTTATTAGGATTGGTTCCAAAAATATTTTCATTAAAAACGCTTTCAGTTATTTAAAAACACTTGCCAAATAAGTCATTATATTTGCTTAACTTTCCATTTGATTAAATTGGAGATAGTATGAATGTTGATTCTTTTTCAGGTGAGAATAATATCGATTTTGAATATTAACATGACACTGAATGGTCGGTCTAAAATCTTGAAAAGTTTTTAACTTCATCTCCAACAAGTAATCAAAGAGAACACGTGAGTGATGTGCTGATGGCATATGCTGTTGTGTCATTGGGAGTTCCATTTTAGACCGACTTGGGTCAAGCAAGTAATGGGATGGCCAACCTTATTGGATATATTTATTCATTGTTTTAAGAAACCATTATTAATTTTTAATCAAACCACAAGGTATATATATTATTGTGATTGTCAAGATAACTTATATGGTTTTGCTTTGCTTTTTCATGCACATTGGATTGCTATAGTGCTGTAGCCTGTAGTTGATATCTAAGAAATCCTAAAAAAATAATTAAATAACCAGGAAAAAAATTAAACAATTGCTAGATACAATTAATAATATAAAAAGATATTGCGTGTGCCTGCAATGGGATGCGAAATTCAAATCCTTCATAGGAAAAATCAGAGAGGATTGGTGGTTGTTAGTGGAAATCCTTGTAATTACATATCTTAAAACAAATAAAATTATGAAATATTAATATCTTGTTCCACTTTGGAGAAAAGTAGGACATAGTTGGGGTGCGACCAACCTCGACAAATATAAAGTTTTTGCTCAAAGAATATATATCGTTTTAGATTTGCTGGGTAGGGAAAGTTGGCCGATCCTTTAGCTAAAGATTCAATCATGCGTGAATATATTATGCATCACTGCGTCAGTGTCGCACTTTTGAACTTGGACGTCGCTTCTCCTCGCATGCAAGCTAGCTAGGGATACTCGGCCAATATTAGTTTGCTTACGTGGGTGTTCAATCTTAGTTTAGTGATGCTTGGTGCTTTGGTGACATCTTTCAACGTTTCGAGGAGAAGTATAGAAAGACGGGACTGGCTACAGTGCTCACAAGCATTGGATGCTCACACCGATCTTACCATCCTTTCCTCCCTCTCTCCTCCCTCCTCCCTCCTTTTAATGGTGAGATCGGTGTAAGCATTCAATGCTTACGAGCACTATAGCCTACTCCTAGAAGGACTTGAGAAAGTGTAGTATTGCAGTTTTGAACTTTTGTAAACCGACTTAAATCGAACTCAATCAACAACTTAGATATTTATATTATTTTATTTTACTTTAGCATATACTATTCTTATTGGCTAATAATTAAATAAGAATGTTGAATTTGAAGTTTGATGGAACTTTGAAGCTATTGATATTTGAGTTGTAACAATTTTAGTTCTTGAAGTTTGATCACATGTTGACCTTTAGGATGATTTCAAGCGTTAGAAAATATAATATGAAGCAAGTTATGAAATTCTATTACCGTAATTGGGCTGACAAAGTTGAAAGAATGCAAAAGAAAAAAGAAGCGCTTAGAAAAAATTGCTCAAACCAACCAAATTAAACCATCTTCGTTGGCCACCAAGGAGAGGGAAGAGAGTACCTAGCATGGATGATAATGCTACTTTATTACTTCACTTCCCCAAGTTTTGAGTGCTAGCAATGAGATGGTGTTCTTGTTGCTTAATCTTGGTCCCCACATCGGCCTCCCCACCCTCTCTAGACATCAGTCTTGCGCTTAGTGAGAATATTTTTTATGAAGTTTGTTTCATGTAAGTCTTTAACATGACTCGTTTTTAACGTGTCTTTGCAGATTCACCCGTTATCAAGCGTTTAGGCTCAACATGAACATTGATTTTCAAGTGTATTTATGTGGTGTTATTGAGTCATACAAGGTTTTGCTAGATGTAGATTGGATATGTGGTATTGTTAAGTTGTGCATGATGTTGCCATGTCTACATTGAATGGAATTATATTTATTTACTTTTACTAATTACAGCTCATTTACACACCCTCTTTGTTTTACAGTTTTACTCCCAAAAGAAGAGAATTCAGTGTAATTGTAATTTAAACATCTGATAGATAAATTTGATGAATTTCATCTTAACTAAGGATCAATCAAATCCCATTAGTCTTAATTGCGTTATCAAGAAATGACAAATGGATGCAATCCTGCATTTATATTCAGGCATACAATTTGGGTTGATACTAATTTGGAAATAAATGACAACTGTTCTGAATCAGCCACAGTATGCACTAAATTAACACTCCAAAATTTTGTGATCCACTAAACAATACAACGTCAGTTTACAACCATATGTTTTTGTGTCTCAAACATTAGGAGGTGAGAGCGTTTCGGCTACAACACAATATCAGATGCAAGGTCAGAAGTCCACTCCACAATTCTCTTAAACGAGCAGAACTGCATTAACACACCCGTCGTTCTCTGGATTATTTGTCACCTGAGCATACTTCCCTGCGTAAACCACAAAGAACCGATAAATGCAGCAACGTAAGTCAGAATCTAAACTATCCACCTTTAAAAGAGTGATGACAAAGTTTAATGAGATGTCATTGGCCAAAATTCCGACCACCACAAAAAAAAAGTTGTAACTCACCCCATACAACTTTCCCGGCAGGTGTGACTAGACCAAGTTCACTGACATTCACCTGATAACCACAAAATAAGTAGACAGTGTAAAACACCAGGGGATTGGCATTACAAATGGTCATAAATCATCACATAATGAAAGATGTACCTCAATGATGGTTCCCTTGGTCAACACACCAAGAGATGTATACATTTGACCATTAGGATTCTTCTTCACACCAATGATCTCAAGGTTAAAAGTGGCTTTAAGTTCAGGGTGTGTCACGTGAGATTTGGTGAATCGCAACCCACTGGGACGGATAAATCGCTCATACTTAGGAGGTTTTCTTGTGAAACCAGGTCCCACAAATGTGGCTTTTGTGACCATCCTCTTCCATTGCTTGGCTACAAAAAAGAATCGAGTAAATAAGCAACCGGGGACTAAGTAATACATTCACATGAAAATACTGGCATCAGTTTCAATTATCCTCAATGTCCCGTTATACAAGCTTTAGCATGAACACATCAGAATAAAGAATACCTTAATCTTTTTAGGACGGAATTCCAAATCATATAAATTTAGAGAATAAATCAACCAAGAGAACACTTTGATTGCTATGGCAGTAGAGAGGGAGAAGTTGTAGATTACTTACTCTTGCGTTTTCCAGATCTAAGAATTTTGAACATCTCATCTTCAGCCACAGGCCTTACCTAGAGAAGATAAAAAACAGTCAGAAAATTATATTAATGATTAGCAAACAACAAAAAATGATTCACACAGAAAAATAGAGATAACAAGAAGAGCGTGGCATATGCTCTTACCTTAGGCAGAGGGACTTCCCATTTCCCAGCTTTCTCCTTCCGCTTTTGCTTAATGGTGTTGTTCAGAATCTACTTCCAGCATAACGTCAGATAAGAAACATGAACAAATATCTTCCTTTAAAAAAAAAATATTATTAATAGCAGGAAATCCATACTTTTGCACGTGTTGTAGTGTCACGATCCAGCAGATATGCTGGAACAGAGCCTTCATGAACATCATCATCCACCTTGCGCCTAGTTGATGACTCCTCATGCATAGCCAACCTGTGGGGATTCACAATACAAAATTTATACTTTGCACATATATAAATCGTCAGTAGCATGAACACACAGAAGATGCAATGAAGTATCAACATAAAGACAAATTACCCTAAACAATATAAAAAGGCACAAATAAGGTTATGTAGAGTGCAGCCTACGCAGTTTAAATATGAATGGAACTAAGTTTATGTGTATATGTAACAGCACATTAATAGTCATGACAAGTGCAATATGAAACTAACTCTTGAAAATGCATCAGATGAATGTAGTTTAAGTGCTGAAAGGTACATCTTAACAGTCTATTCTACTGGGAAAAAGACGATCATATTAATGCATCTGAATATGATTGACTAGATGAAAAGCTATGAAGTAATAAGATATCATCTGTAAGAAACCTAATCCACAGAATACAACAATTAATAAGATTAAACTCCAGGTAAGAGAACTCACGTTTTCTTCATGAGAGCCTTTTCAGCATAGCGCTTCTTAGCAAACATCTTACCCTTGATACCCAGAGCCTGTTCCAATACAAACAATACAAACATTCCAAAGAAACAAAATAAGCTTAAAATTCCAATTTGATTTTCACTTTCCAAGAAAAATAAAGGAAAAGTATTGGAATTGACCTTCTGAGCAATCTCAGAACGCTTATGAACGAGACGAGCCTCCTTCTTGCGCTTTCGCTCGAAGTGGTCCGGTCGGTACCCATACCGCTTCCTGTGAAGGTCTATGTAATCTCCCTGCGGCTGAATTTCACAAAAGACATTGACGTACAATATTAAATGCGTCCTACACAGTATGAATGCTTGAATTTCACAAACATCAAAGAGATGCAGTATTAAATGCATCCTAAACAATATGATAGCTTAAGAAAAAACAGCGAACAGAGATGGAGAACAAACCATGGCTACTAAGAGTTTGTCGCTCTCGGTTTGTTGTCAGAAACTGTCACACAGAGAACCTCAGTAAGAATCTAGAAAACCATAATCAACAAAAATAAATTTAATTCAAACTAAAATGGTTAACTATCAGGGGAAAAACAGAACCAAAAAAATGAATAATCGTTCAATGGTAACAAAAAATCTTCCTTAATCTGGGTTACTTCCAATCTCGTGATTGCATCCAATACCAACCATGTTCAGAACAAAACTCAGTCATTTGAACTGTCAAGCTAGTCAAAAATGGGAGAGACAAGAGGAAGGATAAGCTGAGAGGAGGAGATGCGGCTATGAGTGGGTTGTGAGAAGGTTGATGAGGAGGAAGAGACTTTGAGAGGAACTCTGTGAGTTATCTGCGGTTAGGGTTTCTAATGTGTGGGTTAAATGTTTTGGAATTAAGCGACTCTAGCCCCGGATCCCTTAGTTTTATCAAAAGTAGCATCCTTTTGAATTACTTGTGTTAGTAGCCCCTATAATGTATAAACACATTACCATACGTCCTGCATTACCCTTTTTCACTTTATTACGAAAACCCAAATCAGAGAGCTTCTCCAACTCTCCTTCTCCGTCCTTCGTCTCACACGAACCCTAACCCCAAAACCTCAGATTTTGAATTTACACACGGTTCAATCTACATAACTAATTTAGCACGATTATTTTTGTGTCGAATATGAAATCACATTTCTACATATATAATCATGTCCTATGAGCAGAATTCCAGTAATGCTTATCGAAACAGGGGATAAATTACAACTCCAAAACATCATATAAACATCAAATAAATCACAAATATCAAGACTTTAGCATTAATTCACCCCCAAAACTGAAATTTACCTTCACATAAATTTGAAATTTGAAATTTGAAATGCAGAAATACAAAATCAAATTTACTCTTTCATTTCACCCATGTTTAACCAGAAACGCAATCACATATGCTGCAAAATTTCACCTCTTTTATTTCATAAAATAATTTGACAATAAATAAAAGGGAGCGTGAAAAATATACATAATAATTCAAGAGAAAGGAAATTGAATTGGGAAAAGCCACATGCAAAACCAGTCGGAGTCAAAGCTCATACCTGTGAATTTCAGTAAACCCTAGGGCCTAGGAAGAAGACGGAACGAGGAGCTGAAGAGCCGACAGGAAGAAAGCGGTGAACTGAATGGGAAGTATTCGGGGGTTTAGGGTATAGCTTTGTTTGCGGTGATGGAATGTGGGAAGGACCATGGTATTCATGTGATGCAACAATCGGATGAAGCCACGTGTTCATTCTTAAAATAGTTGCACTGCTAGAATCAGTTTGGTTTTTTTTTTTTTTACAACCAATAACGTTAGTGGGTTAAATTGTTAAATGTTAGAGATGAGAAGATTGGTGAGGATCGAACCCGCTACAATCAGTTCAATTTGATTTGTGTGTAGTTTTTTTTTTCCTTTGTTTTGTCTTATTTTTTAATCGCAAAATTGCACAAACAGCACACAAACTTCTAAAGTAAATATATCGTTTCATAAAAAAAACCCATACACATATTTTTTTATTTTATCTTACTATTAGTTTTCATTGAAATTTGATTTATCATCCGCAACATATGTTAGCTAATTTTCGAAAAAAAATTTGGCACGTGATTTAAGGTAAGAACTCAATTGATTAAGGGTTGTGGTATCCACACACTTATTTTTACCTCCACACACTTTCTGTTAATTTTTGTTATTTGATATTCTTCGATTTATTCGACCTGATGATCAGAAATTGAAATGAGTGCGTGAAAGGTAAAAAGATGTGTGTGGATAGCACCACCCTGATTAAAGCTCGTAAGACATGTCTTTTGTTTTTTTTTTTTCAAAATCAAAACGTAGCCATCAAACTTCTTACTTCAAAAATCGTCTTCTTCGAGTGATAAAATTGGTCAGCCTCATAACATTTGATAAATTTTGATGAAAGTTTTACCAAAAATTGACAGAGGTGATACATTCATAGTTGAGTGTAGTTTGAGTGGTAAACTAATAAGATTTCCATATTTAAGCGGTGTATCTGCACAATGATAATAGTTTAGGTGTTTATATGTAAATTTCTCAAAGTTCTTTAGCAAAAAGAGTAGAAAATTAGAAAAAATCTTTAGTGATACGTACTATTTAATGAATGGTACGACATTCAATGGTGCCAGATTGACTTCTAAATAAATCTTAAACTATTTAACAGAATGACTTCTAAATAAATCTTAAACTATTTAACAGAATTGTAGGTATAAGTTTGAGGCAGAAAATTGAGAATCCAATAGTAAAAACCCAACGGCCCATTATCCAGCCCAGCTCGCCCGCCGTAAACCCAGCCTCAAGCTTAACCCTTTTCTTCTTCTTCGTCTTCAACCTTCTGATATCCAACACTTCACATAGCAGCACCAGCTGCGCCACAAGCAGCCGTCCACGCCTGTTCTCTTTTTCCTACAATTGACCTCTCGAACTGCCGAGTACTTCAGGTAATTTCTCTCTACACTCTCCGTTAATTTCAGGGTTTATTGATTAATTGTGTATTCGTGTTATGATTCGTCTCAGTTTTTTTTTAAAATTGAATTCTCAGATTAATTCATGTTCGTTCTGATGAATAAGCTCGATTATTTACTGTTTAGCTTGAAGCTCTAATATTTTACTTATCTGCTTCTGTTTTTTTATTCGTTTACTCCTACAAGATTTTACAGAAGAAATGCAATGAGCAAAGCAATTGTTTTTATTTTATTTGATATTTTATTTGGAATTTCAGTGCTTTTTCATTGGTATGCTTCAAAGGTTTTTCTTTAGTGGGTATTTTTTCAAATTTGCCTTCTTTGTTTCTTATTGTTCTTATTTCTATTTGTGTAACTTCTTATGTGATTTCTTTGTCAAATTGTTGGTTTTAGGATGTTATTTTTAAAATTCAGATGTTAAAACACTCTATCGTTTAACGTTCAGGTACATTTGGGTTCTAGTTGAATTAGGTGTATTCAGACCCTAAATTGCGAAAGGAAATGGCTGGTAGTGTGAAAGGTGATGGTACGGAAGAGTTTAAGGGTCTTAGAATCACATCACTGGACGATGATAGTGATGAAGAAGAGGAACAAAAAGAGCAAGATATTGCTATGGATGACGATGATGAAGAAGAGGAAGACGAAGAAGCAAGAAACTCAGTGATTTTAGGTTTTGTGAAAAAGCCTAAGAAAGCTCGCTCTCTTCTTCGCCATTTCTTTCCTTCCAAGGCTGGAGGCGTTCCCGTATGCTATTAAACCCTTCAATTTCTATTTACATACAAGTCGGACTTTTGTGATGTTTTCTCTTGGTCATGTAGGGTTGGCTGGATCCAGAAAATTTGCCATCCGGAAGATCTTGTTTTTGCGACATATGCGGTGAACCTTTGCAATTTGTGCTTCAGGTGAGGGATGCTTGAATTTCATTGATCAAATTATATGAAAGTTAGCAATTAGGTTGTGATAATTGGTCTTTGTGTTTATTGGGTGGCTAGGTATATGCTCCAGAGGAGAAGGAATCTGCTTTTCATCGGACATTGTTTGTCTTTATGTGTACGTCAATGGTGTGTCTTCGTCGTGATCAACATGAACAATGGAAATGCCAGCGGGACCAGCCCTCTAGAAGGTATTGTTCTCCCTATCATGTCTATACCGTAGGATTTGTAGTTTTTGTTTCTGATTATGTGATGTTTTTTTATAGCGTGAAGGTTTTCCGCTGCCAATTACCCCGCAATAATCCTTTCTACTCAAGTGAGCCTCCAAAGAAGGATAGTACAGACGATCCTCTTAAGGCTGGAGGTAGCATCTTCTTTCAGTTAGCATTTACAGTTGGTAGCTTTTGTTTATGAATTATTGCTATATTTTTTTAGCATGTTCAACCTTGTTTGTTTATATTTATGCTCCTTCAGTAATGCAATTTGACATTTTTTACACGTTCTGCCAATTTAAGGGATCTTTTGATGATCTTTGCCCTTTGATTGTTCTAGCTGCACTCTGTAATTGGTGTGGTACCTGGAAGGGGAGTAAACGCTGTACTGGTTGCAGAAAAGCACTTTATTGCTCAGAGAAACATTGGGTAATTGGATTTTTTGGGTTTCTGATGCATCTTTTTTCCCCTTTCAAATAGCAACAGCCATCCCTAAAGTATACCAAATATTTTTCGGTGGTTTGTAGGTCAAGCATTCTCGGTCTGGTCATGAACATGATTGTCAACAATTGAGGATTCAGCTGGCCAACAGTAGCTCTGCTAACAGTGAATCCACTTCTGCTGTAGTTCTAAAAGGCAAGTATGAAGGTTTATTTTCTTGGGAGGAGTTTTGGGTGGGTTGGGGGTTTAACTGCACTTTCAAGATCTTAATACACTTTTTTTTTCATTTGTGAACAGTTGCAAGCAATAATTTATGGCCAGAATACAAAATTATACAGGAGCCTGAAAGTTTGTATGACACAGAAATGCCTGATGATACTGTAGGCACTAATTCCTTGATCTCTAGTAACCGGATGGATGACGGACTAATGTCGATAGCAGACAATTTTACGGTATTAATTGTTGTTCTCTCATAATCAACATTTATGTGGTCTTTCTATTGACAGAAATGAAAGTTGTGCTCTGTACTCTTCTTCCCCCATTTTTTTCTCTAATAGGAGAAAAATAGTTTTTAGTTGCTTAAACTCTTACATGTTTATACCTCTGTAAAAGGGTGATGGTGACCGAAAGAGCTGGGCTTCATTCCATGTGCGCGTAGCCCTGGCCCCTGAACAAATCCTAAGGTGATTTATATTTTCGATAAATCATGCAAAATATGAATGTGACTTGATGCTGAATGTTACTTTATAGTTTTTGGCACTTGTTGTATTCCTTCGCTTTCACTGATCATAACCACTATTTCCTCTACCCTATTTTACTTTACAATTAATTGATGAATTTCCCTTTTTTTTTTCCAAATAACAGGTACTGTAGGAGTCCCGGTGCTAAACCCTTATGGCCCATGTCAAGTGGCCGGCCATCCACGGCTGATATTCCTAAATGTAGTTATTGTAGTGGTCCATTGTGTTTTGAATTTCAGGTACCATATATAACAATTGTTCGTTTTCATTGAAGCCCAATTCCAAGTTTTTTCACCTCAGTTTCTTTTACTACCACGATTGCCCTTTTCTTTCTAGTCAAAATTGTAACCTTGTGCATTTTGTTGGCTTCAGATTATGCCTCAGTTGCTATTTTACTTCAACGTGAAGAATGACGTGGACTCTCTTGATTGGGCTACAATCGCTGTGTATACATGTGAAGCCTCTTGTGATGCAAGCGTGGTTTACAAAGAAGAATTTGCTTGGGTGCAACTTTCCTAGCCATTTGCTCTCTTGCCAGATACTTTGTACCGTCTAGATATGAGATCAAGTCTTGCTAAAATTAGTCTTGAATCAAGTTCTGTAGTTTTTTCTTGATCGGAACGATAAGATTTTGATTGTCAAAAACTTTCACAATTTTGTTTATTGGAATGGTGAGATTTTGATTGTGTACTAAACTCCCACCCAGATTTTCCTTCTGGGCAATTTTGTTGGTCTAAGACTCTTGAGTAATGTTTGAGACATGGGAACCGATGTGTTCATGTCTAAATCAATCCATATGAAGAGTTGGCTTGAAATGCAGTACCTTTGACTGTCTTGGATCATTCTATATAGAAGCTACTTTCCCCCTTATCTATCATCTCTCCCCTCGCCCTCCGACCATGTCCCGATCATGGTGCTTAAACCCTGGCACCAATGACCGGCAGTCACCGGTGGCTGGTTTTTCAAATTTTCAGTTTCTGAAGTTTGAGAAAAAGTGGAAGAGATAGAAAGACGATTTTATTTCCGTTTTCTTTAGGTTTTAATTTGTAAGTGGGAGGTCTTAGATTCGACTCTCATGAATGGCGAGTTTCAATACCAAATTAAACAGCTTTGCGGACTCGAAACAGAATCATTCACTAAATTTCCGTATCTCTCTTTGTAGTCTGCAAAACTAGGTGGTGTTCAATGTCTCCAAAATAAAGCTAGGTGATGTTCAAATTGCTCGAAATAACAAACATTGTAGGATCACTAGGAGTTGTAATGCTCACGACCATTTGGTCTAGTAATACTTGGTCTCCACTTTGCTAGAAAATGTTCTGAGTTCAAATCTCATAGACGACAAAGTGTTGGAAGGGATTGTTGTTTACGGTCAATCAGATCATAAATATTTCAATAAGCTTCAACCATTGAAATTGATATCCCACCATATTGGGTTTCTATGTTCAATTCCCTTCAAACATTGGAATTGAGTCTTTAACAAAACAAAAAAAATGTTTAAAACTTTAAACAACACTTGTGTACAATAATTATAGCACAAAACTAACAAAAACACAAAACATATATTCCACTCTCCGTCTGATTATCTTGATCAAGATGGTGCTACCTTAGTACTGTTGTGCTCAGGCCTGTGAGTGATATCAAAATCGACATGAACGAAAGCTCGTTCGACCTCAGGAAGGTTTTCGAGCTTTTCCTGAAGCGTCTCTCCGATGTTATGTGCGTGGCTGAGAGACATGTCTCCGGGCAAGACAATGTGAACCTCCACAAAATAGTTGCAGCCAAAAGTGTATGCTCTCACTGTCTCAATGTGCTTGATCTCCTTGTCATGGTTCCATATCAGATATGTCAATTTCGCCAAGTACTCTGCCGGTGCCGTCTTCCCAATCAGTGACCACACATTGTCCATCACTGTTTTTGCCCAATTTCCCATTGTGTACAAAGCAATCTGCATCCCATTGTGTTCCGAATTTCAGTTACACTTGTTGCCTTGAAATAATTTAGGGTTAAGGTTAAGTACTTTTCGATCTTTGTGTTTTGTTTGGATTTTCAATTTTGGTCCATGTGTTTTCGTTTTGGCCAATTTGGTCTCCGTGTTTCAATTTGTTAACCATTTTGGCCTGCGCACGTGGCACGCATAGAGTCTCACACATTAAAATAGACGGAAAACAGGATCAAGCCTGTTTTAATTAGGCCAAGGCCCACGTGCGCACAACAGGATCAAGCCACCAGGATGAAGAACAAGTATTGTAGAGACGTGGCCTAATTAACAAAATTAGGTGTTAATAAGTTAATAGCCTGAAGTACTTACAATGATAGCTCCAACAGGATCAAGCCACCAGTAAAACCTGATTGCTAAAACTGCTGCTGCAAGACCAATTCCATTAGTGATGACATCAAACAGATGATCTTGAGCGTAAGCTCGAACAATTTCGTTCTTGAATCCACGACAATACACCATCAGCACAAACTTCACAACTGTTGCAGACACCATTATCCCTATCATCCATTTTTCTTTCACTGGATCCATATCAGGTTGAGCCTGCATGAAAAAAATTAATTTATGATCACCTATGTACAAATATGATGCCAAAAATTTCACTCCATAACTAGTGACTCTTGATCAATACCTTCATGAGAAGTTGCCGGCCAGATTCGAACAATATTTGCAGTCCAAGAGTTGCCATCACAGACGCAAAAACAACAATTCCCTGCATTGCATTTGAGATTTAGTGCATGAAGTAAATGTACAACTTAGAACTAATTGTGCCGAAAAATTAGGTCTCATATTCTCATGAACAAAAAATGTTTCTTCTACAAAGTTAATGATTTAATGTGCCTGATTTTGTGCCATGAGATTGATTTTCCAATGTTCTCTCAAATGCTTACCACCAAAAATCTAGAGTACATCAATATATGACATACATCGCAGAATTTAACGGCTAGATTCTCACTCAAGATTACACAGGAATTTAACGGATGAATGAGATCCACATAAAAGGCAGTGTATGCATTGAAAGGACTCTATTTACCACAGGTTGCATCCGGGTTTTGCCAATCGGGTAGCGATACTGATTCGGTTTTCTCATTGCATGAGAAGTAAACCAAAGAATGAAGCCTGACAAGAGGTCTAAGAGAGAATCCAAAGTTGAAGCAATTACTGCCAAAGATCTGCTCTCAACAGAAGCATAAACTTTTGCCAGGAAAAGCACCAAGTTAGCCGCATTAGATGCATATATTGCAATCCTTTCATTTCTTGCAAGTTGGTTCACCTCATCCTGAAACCAAAACAATCAATGCAAAAATTAATTTACAGGGAGGAAGATTCGAACTTGGGTGCAAGGTGACGTCACTGACCAACTGGCCTAAAATGACGAAATTAACAGCAAACCTGTGTTAAACTTCCAGGCCAAAAACCCATCTCAGAAAATGAGTCTATCTCATTGAATCCCTTGAGAAGTTTATTTTGCCTCTTGTAATATTGTGCAATTTTTCTCTGCCTCCCTGTGATGAATTAGAGAGAATTAAGACTAATTTGAGTTTATTTTAAGCACATATACTGATTTGGCTTTATTAATCAGATTCAAGCGCGCGCGCTCATATATATATACATACATACATACATACATACATACATATATATATATATATATTATACACACACATATAGAGAGAGATTTAAAAGCTCACTTAATGATTTGATAAAAGAGCCAAGGCCAAAATAAGAATCCATGCTTCTCTCAGCTGGAAGCTTGAATCCATCCATGTTGAGCCTCCATGCTGCCTCATCACTTGCCGCTGTCACAGTCTGTCCCGTCACGTCCGGCGACAAGAGCTCAGTCCGGTAATCCGAAGAATCTGTTCGAAGATCTGCCACCATTTTTCTCAGCAGAAAGAGTTTGCTAGGAAGACAATGAATTGCAACTCAATATATAAAGAAATCACTAGTAAATAGACAAATAAGGCTTACCATATTATAATGTAAATTAATCCAAGTGAAGAAAGAATCGATTAGAAACTTTAAGTTGCTATTTTAATCAGTAGATAAAGCATGGAAAATGTTGGTCGGTCGGATGATACACAAACTCTTAAAATTGATAGTTTAATGGAAGTTTTGAGGTTTTGGAGATGATTTTTTAAAGTATATTCGTCTATTGAAGCATAAGAGGTGACTTTTCGTGCAATGAATATGTACCATTAATACTATATTAAATGTGTGCGGAAGGAACCATGGTATCTTACTTAGGAATTTTGGTGTGCGTGAAAAGTGCCCTTGATTAGACCAAGAATATATTTATAATATCTACTACCATGTTGCGGTTGCGGAGAAGATCTTGTGTTATCGGTTGTAAATGAACGTGTATTTGTAGTATTACATTTTATTTTACATGATGAGAGATGCAGGTGCATAAGTGCATATCCAATCTGATATCATATAAAGTTGTATTTTGTGCTGAGATAAAATACTACTCTATAGGGTATGAGTATAGTGACCTATTTAGAGTTGGAGACTGAAGTGATAGACGAGTCAAATTTTTGAAGTGTTAATGAAAGGCCAAACATATATAGTTTTCATTTTTGCGAATTAGCTTATGTAGTTTATTAATTGTTGCAATTTAATTTCAATTATTTCTTCTTTTTTTTTAATAAAATTAGAACTCTAAGATTATGTGTGAGGCGATTACACTTCTAAAATGTTCATCCTAAACACTTTTTATTTGTTTAATATTAAAATGAAACAGTTTTTAGTGAAAAAAATAATATCTAATAGGCTCTTATACTTCTAAAATGTTCATCTTAAATCACATATGCCACTCATGCACTAAGTCTCGTCAAGACGTTTTTTGAGTTGTAACACTAGTAAACTACATGAGTTCAATCGTGAATATTTAAACCTAATGGATCAAAGTAGAACTTCAACCATCAAAAATCTAATGGGCCCTATTGTAACTTTACACTATCTGACACCAAACATTTCTGGACCAGTTTTATTGGGCTTAGTTGAGTTGGTTTTGGGATTGGTCCAATGGAGTCAAAACGAAGCCCAACTGTAGAACAGATTCATGCCTGGGCTAAACACTTCGCAGTTGAATTGAATTGAACAAAAAAAAAACCTAAAATAAACCACAAGTTTGAACTTGTAACTTATATTCTTTCATTTTTGTCAAAAATAATAAAGTCCTGCATTGAGTGTGGAAGGGTTGTAGCCGGGTAGGGCATAGTGTCCGGCAGAAGCTAAGGATAGTGATTTCATCAGGTGGAAGGGTTGTAGATATAGCTCTCACAACTTGATTTCATCCGCATCTAACCGTCGATGCACGTTAAAGATCGTAATGCCACATTTTATGAACGATTATGAATCGTGAATACATGTGACTCTCGTAATGAACCCTACAAACGTTTAATGGCCTATTCATGCTCAATTACGAGATGTTTACACATAGTTTTCACAGTAGATTCCAAACGCATTTAACGGTCGATGCACATTAAAGGTAATCGTGCCACGTACTTATTATCGGTTACGGAACATTAAACACGCGACTCTTACTGTACATCCCACATGCATTTAACGCCCGCTGCCCGTAAAAAAACAATTAAAGAAAAAAAAGGGAAAACAAAAACAAAAAGAAAATAAGAAAAAGTGAAATAAAAACCAATTTAAAACTCAAAATGCAAGGAACCCAGACCCCATCGAGAGATAGATACAGTGAGATTCTTCTTCTGTATTTCTCTGTTTGCGTATTACAGAGAAACTGAGCAAAACCCTAATTTTCTCTCCCTAAGAAGCAGTTCAAGGTCTGCGATTTCATCATCGTCCACCTCAAAGATGGTGAGTACTCTCTATTTTTCAGCTCTATTTTCATCTTCCACCATTTTTGTGTTAAATTTCTTCGATTCTCATTGGTTCAGTTTATTGTTCCTGATCAGTCTTTCGCTTCGCTTGGGTTACTTTAACCTTTACTCTTTACTGTTTCACTTTTTTTGATGATTTGTTCTGGATGTGACTAGTTCTGCAAATTGTAGCAACTTTTTCACCCACTGTCATGCCAAAGGTTCAATTTTTAGTAACATTTCATGGTTTGAGAAGCTGGGAAAGCTGAGAAAAGGGATTAAAAGATGTGTCTTTCGAATTTGAGATCGTACACTAGTGTAGGAGTTTTCGCGTTTTTTCGGTAATGAGATCAGTTTAAAAGAGGCTGTTGGTTTCTTAGGTTTTGAAGAAAATTGATGCAAAATTAAATTTATGGCAGGGAAAACCTCTGTTGATGTGAAATTTATGGCAGGGAAAACCTCTGTTGACGAAACATAGAGATCATTACCCCCTTTTTCATTTTCCTTTTATAAGATTACCCACTTTTCACTTTTCAGTTACATTTTTGCAAAAATTATTTCTTGGACGTTGATGTTATGCTAATCATATGCGTTCATTTGTATGTGCGCGCACACACTTACATATATACCTGAATCAATATGCATGCATAATTTGGTTTTGTTATCTCTCTCTCTCTCTCTCTGCTTCACCTTTGCTTTTCTTTTTGACAGCACAAGTTCGCTAGAGGTAACCGCGAAAAGCTCCAGCAGTTCATCACAATAACTGGAGCGAGGTGATCCGAACTTTTCTGTTTTTCTTCATTTCACATGTCGGCAGTTTGCTCAGTGGTTTTGCTAGCTTATGCATGTCATGCATTGATATTTAGAGCACCATTTAAAACCAGTTGACGCTGCATGTTCAATAGTCAGTCATGAAGATTTTCAACATAATTTTTGCCTTTCTAAGGACACGTGTGTTTGTGTTGTGTTAGATTTGGTTGAGTTGAGCAGTTTTAATTGTCAGCTTGTTTATGTATCTTTTGAAGTTGAATTGAATTTGTTGGCCTGTGCACACACATATGTGCTTTGTATTAGATTGGTGAGCGTGTATTGTACCTTTTTCTACCCTTACTCTCGAGCAGTTTTAGTGTGATTCATGGATTGAGAAGTCTTACCTTCCCATCACATGCAGCGAAAAAGTGGCTCTGCAGGTTCTGAAGACGAGTGATTGGCATCTTGAAGGAGCATTTGATATATTCTACAGTCAGCCCCAGCTGCAAACACATACTGATTCTAGACATTTGGAGGAATTATATAATAGATATAAAGGCAAGCTTTACCTTTCCATTCATTCATGTCCTCAATCTTAGACATTAGTGTACATCTTTTGTTTCACATTCGTAGGAAACTGAAAAGACAGAGATGTAAATCGGTTTATAAATTCACAAGCATGCGGTGTCATCAAGTTCCTAATAGATGAATTTGGCTGGAATCCTAATACTTTAGTTGTGAACGTGATGGATTTTTGAATCTGATTTTTATATAAAAGTTATATATTAAAAAAATTCTTTTTTTCTGGGTTTCAAGCTTCTTCATCAGCTATGTCTTACTCAAATATATATTAGCGATACTGGATTGGGTTCATACTGACGAACTTGAGGATTAGTGATAATATTGCACGTACAGATATACATTTCTCATTTGTGATAAGTGATAGCATTGTACCTCTAATCAAATGTTTCTTTCTTCTTCTTTTTTCATTTGTAATTTTTTAACCTAAGTTTATATGGTTAGCAGAATTTTCTTTTCACTTATAAAATAGTTTTTTCCTCAGATCCACATGCTGACATGATACTTGTTGATGGTATCAGCCTCCTTTGCAACGATCTTCAGGTAACTGTTTGGTGCAGATAGTAACTGTCTCAATCAATTGTCTTTAATATTGTTGTTTGTTTCTTATGATTGTTTTCTTTTGTTTTCGTGTTCTTTTATTTTGACTGACATGCTAGCCTTCATTATTTGACAGGTGGATCCTCAAGATATAGTCATGGTACGTATATTCGAATCAACCTCTTTCTGGTCAAGATGTGCATGCCTTTGGCAATGTAAAAATTCAACTCTACGAAGTTCTGTCCATTTGAGCTAAAGAACCTATTTGCTTGAAAATTCAACAGAAATTTTGACAAAATTTTCATAAGATTAGGGTAGATATAGTGGTTTTCTGACTGGGGCCTATTACATTTATGGGCACAGTCTAACATAGATTTCCAGGGGATAAAATGTTACATTTTCAAGTTTGGAGACTAATGTGTAGCGGGCTAAAATTTTGGGACATTGGTGAAATTTACTTTGAACTATATAAAAGAGAAATTGGTAAACAAGTGATGAAGATATTGTCATATGGAAAGTAAGCGTCATGAAGTATATGTTTCCAATTTGATTGGTTAACTTTTGTTATTAGTTTGCCATCATTTTTCAACTTATCCTTATGACTTGGCTGGTTATTTTTGTTACAATGGGCAACATGCAGTTAGTTGTTTCCTGGCACATGAAGGCAGCTACCATGTGTGAATTTTCCAAGCAGGAGTTCGTAGATGGATTAGAATCACTAGGGTAGGTACAAAGGGTTTTGATGTTTATTCTATTCTTCTAAACATCAAATTATAATAGGTACATAGTTTATAACCATGAGAAAAATTCAGTTAACAGAAGTTTGTTTTATCTGATGGCAGGATAGATTCTTTGGACAAGTTCCGTGAAAAGATGCCATTTCTGAGATCCGAGCTGAAAGATGAACGTAAGTGAATTGTAATTATAGTTTTAGTTAAGTAATTAAAATAATTATTTGTATATCATTTTTTTTTTGTGGAAGATACTCGTAATGTAAATATATATTTGTTGAAATAGCTTGACTGTTCTGTAAAGATATTGATGTGATTTGAATTTTGCGAGAGTACCTTTTCATTACTGAAATGATCTTCTTTTGATTTTCCAGAAAAGTTTCGAGAGATATATAATTTTGCTTTTGGCTGGGCAAAAGAAAAGGTATGTGTTTTTACGTTTTAGTGCATGAAGATTTTGATTTGTTCAATTCTAGACAGTGCTTATCTCTCAAATTTGATAGATAAAACTAGAAAGAATTCCCTGATATATATATGTGTGTGTGTGTGTGGGTGTGCGCGTGTGCTTGTGTTCATATACACGTATGTTGCTTCATTTTCATTTCAGGGTCAGAAATCTTTGGCATTGGATACTGCAATTGGAATGTGGCAATTAGTGTTTGCTGAAAGGCAGTGGCCGTATGTTGAACATTGGTGTCAGTTCTTACAGGTAAGTTACGGAATTTAGGATTTGTTGAAAGTAGCTACACTGGGCTTGCAATAATCATTTATATTATCCGATAGGAATCATTGCTAATTTTTTCAACCCCTTGAACGTGATGAATGTTTAATATGAATGCATATCTCCAAATGTGCACCACAATTTATGGCCAAGCAGTTCTGATCAATGTTTACAGTTTCTCTGCAAAATGGAGGCTTCATGTTGTTACCTTTAGTCCTACATCATTCTTTTTGCGAAATCATTGTCACACCTGTTACATCTTAGAAAGTATGTTTGCGTTAACGTATTTTTTTCTCTCCTTGATTCCATCATTTCAGGCTCGGCATAACAAGGCAATTTCGAGGGACACATGGTCTCAACTATTGGAGTTTGCAAGGGTAAGATATCAAGCATCTATGTGACAAAAAAAACGAACAAGGCTACCCTTTTTCTTTTCCTTTTTTTTCATTGGTTAACTTGATATTCCGTTTGTAGGCTGTGGATTCATCACTGTCAAACTATGATGCGGAAGGTGCCTGGCCATATCTTATTGACGAGTTTGTCGAGTACTTGAAGGAGAACGGAGTAATCCAAAAGGGTTAATTGCCTGAATGGAGCCGAAACTGATTAGGACTGCTTGAGTGGTGAATTAGGAGTATCTCTCATCTCTCATCTCTCATCTTCATTACCGTGATTGAGTTGTGCTGCCCTGTAATTGAACTCGGTTCGTCTTCAAAACAAGAAGACCAAAACCTCGAACTCGAAAATCTATGATTATTACATTTTACAATCGGTTGGATTGTTGATCTGGAATGTGTATTATCTAGTGCAATATTTGCCTCTTTGTTTCGTAAAATTTCTAGTACGATATCAGCCAGCATCTGGATATCTTTGAGATTTCCATATGGAACCAAGAGAATGAAAAGTATTACAAAAGGCCATCCGGATATTGTTTACAAATGGCAACCAATAATTATACAATATCTGCCCTCCAGATCTTATTTTGTTACTGGATCCTCACTTTTACCTCAAATCTTTATTCATTTATTTACACTTATTAAACAGAATCCAAGCACAAGCAAAAAAAGACAACACTTCTTCAAGTAAGGGCTTAAAATTTTGCTTTAGGGTTTAGGGTTTATTAATTATTAACTAATTGTAAGGTATTAAAGTAGAAGGGCTTCCACACTTTCGTGCTATATATATGAAGGCCCATGGGAGCTGTTGAATACATGCTAAGAAACCATATGTAACTTGGTAGGCATTTAACTGCAAGACATGGAAATCAACATGTTACTTTGGCTCATATTGTTCGTCTTCCTTCTCCTTTTGCCATCAGGTTCTCTTTTCTCTCTCTCTCTGGACTCATAGTCCATGTAGTTTACTCGGAATTTCATTTTTGTCCTTACGGTTCATTCTGCTAGACTAGTAATCCATTCCGTCAAATGAGCACAAAAGTTGGGGACTGGCTACAGTGCTCGCAAGCATTGGATGCTCACACCGATCTCACCTTCTTTCCCCCCCTCTCTCCTCCCTCCTCCCTCCTTTTAATGGTGAGATCGGTGTGAGCATGCAATGCTTGCGAGCACTGTAGCCTACTCCCAAAAGTTGAGGAACAAATCAACTTAGTTTACGGATTGGACTATAGTGAAACATAACGAAACTGTAACAAAAATAGCTATATGGACGATAGTAAAAATCCAAGTAATAAACTACATGGGACTATTGGTGCATATTTTAGCCCTTTATGTATCTCTGACTTTGTTATTATTATTTTTAAATTTTGTTCTGATTAATTTGTATCATTTGTTTAATTTAGAGATGGTGATGCAAGTTGTGGCGAAGGAGTGTAAGTATAGGAGCCGTCTATTCAGAGGGCTATGCTTCGATGACGACAAGTGCTACATAATTTGCCAAAGTGAGGGTTTTGAGCGTGGCCAATGCGAAGGGATCATACGTCATTGCATGTGCACTAAGATTTGTGGATCTCCACCAGGAGAACCGCCGCCGTATGGCGAAGAACCTCCTCCTCCTTATGGTGAAGAACCTTCTCCTCCGTATGGTGAAGAACCTACACCTCCGTATGGTGAAGAACCCCCACCTCCGTATGGTGAAGAACCCCCACCTCCGAGTGAAGAACCTGCCCTTTCGTATGAAAGAGTTCTAGGCGGCAGTGAAGATGGAAAACGCCGTGGAAGTGCATGGGGTGGCGGTGGAGGTGATGATAGAGATTAGAGATGGCTGTTCGCGTATATGAATCATCACTAATCTAGCTTGTACTTTGCAAAATAATCATTTTATGCTCATAAATAAAGTTTCTATTGCTGAATTAATGCTAATCAGAGTTCCTAATTTCCTATAGCTTATTTCTGATTATCTAAATGTTAAAAGGTTGAGATTATAAAAGTTGGTGATCAAAGCGTTAACTAAGCTCTTCATGAGCAATATTTCCAGTTTGCAACAACTTTTTGCTATTGATTTTTCCAAAACAAGACCCCCTATTAACACCACTTTTGCACAACACCTCCCACTTTTTTGCTATTGATATTTCCAGTTGGACGATCCTATTCCTTCTTTTGCACAACACCTCCCACTTTTTTGTTTTTATGTTTACTACAAATAAATTTGAAGTTTATCACGTGTTATAATTTAGATAGATTATTAACACGTGATCTTCGCCAAAAGACCGAGAAAAGTATGGGCAGATTAATTATTAACACCACTTTGGTCTGCCACATGATATTTTGATCATGTTAAAGAAATTTATTGTTAAGAATTCTTATATAAACGATATTTACAACAATTCATTTTACTTAAGATAAATAAAAGCCCGTTTACGATTCTCTCAGATAATTAATGGCCTTAGGCCACTTCTACTTATACTCTATTAACCATATGTATTTCCTTGTACATAGTCCTTTTTATTGTATTAATTAATAATTAACTCGAATTTGAGACATCTTTTAGCATTGGGAAATGAAATATTATTCTAGGCCAAAATTAAGTTAATTAGTTCTTTCATATGTATATCCATAGTTAGTAAATACGGAACGTGTATAATATGAGAAAAATATGTATGTGTATTATTCAACAACTTAGCTAAAAAAAATACTAAATATATATAAAGAACGTAAATTTTGACCTACATATCCTAGTAAAACATTCAAAGGCCCATACATATAAAATTTACGTTTTCTATACAAATGCACTATCAAATCTTAGTTATGGCAAATGCTCCAAGGTCCGACGCCAGTGTAGATGCTTGACGACTTGTCATCCCTAAAAAGCCAACGAAATGCAAATGCACTAGCCAAATCTTAGTTCATTATAATTAATCTTGAAATAAGATGTATGTGAGTGTTTGATATGCTTATGAATTAATGAAATAATCAATAAAGTTAATTACCTTCTAATCAACGAATGCATGCTTTTGCTTTACTAATCATGCATGGACAGATTTGTACTCATGACAAGACTCATGAGTATTGTCTTTGATCAAATTTATAATACGCACTAGACGAAAGTTACAATATTGCACAATTATAAAAGCTTTAGGGTGTAAGTGGCATTATGTGTTAGTAATCCACCTGTTATAATAGGTGAATGACAAGTTTATATTTTAGATTACAATAATTAGAGGTGAACAAAGAACTTGCCTGACTGTTCAAATCGGTTGGACCAACCAATCTCGATCGATTTGGGTTGGTTTCAATACTAAGAATAAGTAGATTTATGAATTTTACTTGGTTAAACAAATACATAAAATTGTTAGTATGTGCAGTGGCAGATTCAGGAATTTTTTCTTGAGTGGGCGAAATATAAAAGCATCCAAATAGATAACAAAGACTTTTTAAAAGTTAAACAATACACTTATCATTCAAACTAAACGTCCACGTCGAGTTTTCATATCATGAACATTTTCATGATGGTTTTGTTATCAATACAAGCCAAAACATCTTTCTCAATGTAAACAAGCAAATTATCACTCAACCATTGATCTCCCATTTTGTTTCGAATGAGACTTTTGATAATTTTCATAGCAGAAAAAGCTTTCTCCACTGAAGCAGTTGCAACCGGTAACACTAAAGCCAATGTAATAAGCTTATACACATGATTATGTGTTTTATGTCTCCCTGTCTCCACCATTTTTTTTGCAAGATCACCAATTCCTTCCAATTGAGAAAACTCATTACTCATACGCACATCTTGAATATATATTCGAAGTTGATCTTGAAGCTCCAAAATATGTTTGATAGAGAAGTCTTGAGGATAAAATTTGGCAAACTGAATAAGTTTTTGCTTGTCAAAAGCTCGGAATGAATTTTTAGGACTCGAGCATGCCATAAAAATAAGCAACTCAGTATTTACCTCATTGAAACGGTGATTCAACTCCAAAAGTACTTTATCAATGACGGCCATAAAACAATCCACACGATAATGATGGAGATTTGTAATACCTTGAGCTCTACGTCGTGATCTCCCTCCAAGTACAAATGCTTCATCCATCATAGGAACCTCAATATCATATTCCTTACAAAAACAAGAAACTTGCTCAAGCAATTCATTAAATTCATTATCCCTCATGTGTTGTAGTTGTTGCTTCAAGCTTTGACTAACTCTATTGCATGGACAAGATCTTGATCTTTCCTTTGTAATGCTTGTGACAAACCATTTGTGACTCTCAATATAGATCTCATCAAAAATAGGGGGAAGACAAACTCAAAAGATAGGATGTATTCCTTTGTCCTTAATGCTTCACCCTTAGTATCATTGTAGTTTACCCTTATACTTCCAACCTCTAAAGCCTTTCCTAGTGAATGCATCACTCCCACCTTTACTAAAGTTAGTCTTAAATAGATAGCAATTAAAACAAAATGCGGCATCTTTTGCTATGCTATACTCCAACCAATCATGCTCGTCAAACCACTTTGGGAGAAATCGGCGACCATCGGTTTGTGGGAAGTCATGATCTTTTGGTCGACAAGGTTCCATTTGTATATACGCCCTTCGAATTTCATCTCGAAAATTAGGATCATACTTTGACATGGGAGGTCGAAGTCCCGGGTCTGCAGGAAGATTAGCTAAGATTTCATCTATTTTCGGTTTCTTGGAACTACCTGGATTAGTTGAACTACTTGGTGGTGGCGTTTGTCTCTTAACTAAAAACATTTCCATAGCCACTATTAACCAATGAAAATACAAACCCCCTATCAATTAATCAACAAATTTAAATTAATAATCAATCTTAAGCATCACAAATACTCTCTTAACTACAAAATCACAATTAACAAACACATTCATCATATTCCACAAAATTATAATTCAAATAAGCATAAATTCATAATCACCATTCACCAATTCATTATCCAAAACCTTAAAAACTAATAAGAGATATTCAAAATGAAAACACTCAAGCCATATGAAACAAATAATGAAATTTTGTATGAAACTTTGAAACTAAGGAATAAGAATTTAGGTTCAATTATACGGGACTGGCTACAGTGCTCGCAAGTATTGAATGCTCACACCAATCTCACCCTCCTTCCCCCCCTCTCTCCTCCCTCCTCCCTCCTTTTAATGGTGAGATCGGTGTGAGCATTCAATGCTTGCGAGCACTGTAGCCTACTCCCAATTATACATACTTGGTGTAGTGTTCTTGCCTAAATTGCCTTGTTGGTGAGCGAGTCTTAGAGATAGTGACGCTGGAGAGATTGAGGAAGGAAGTGGAGATGAAAAAATTTGAGTGAATGATGAATTTGAGGTGAAAATGGGGGTTTGAGTGAAAATGGGGGCGCTGGTTGCTGCACTGCATACGGGATGACAAAGTTCCAATTGGGGATCTGGGTATTTAAAAAAACGACATGTCGTTTTATTGAAAGAAGCAGCATAAGCTGCATGTCGTTTTTTTTAAATAAAAAAAAAACAAGGGACTGAAACGACGCCGTTTTGGTCCAGGGTTTAAAAAAAAAAGTTCTTTTTCCTTGCGAAGCCCAGGCTACCGCTGCTGCCCAGCAAACAGCAACCACAGACAATATGGCGAGCTGCCATGGCCACTAGCCAGTCCCAAATCTTCAAGATTTTCTACGTTATGGGTGGGCAAAAATGAATTCAGTAGGCTAAAATTTTGTGCTCTGGGTGGGCAGCTGCCCACCTTTGCCACAAGGTGGATCCGCCACTGAGTATGTACTTGAAATTGTTAATATTATATTAGGTCGATGATATTATATAACGTGTTTGTTTCGACTTTCAAGTAAATTAAAGTTGTCACTATTGATTATTAGAATTGGAAGGTGAATCGCAAAAAAGTAATTGGCGTAGACCTAAATAGCCACATCGCTTGAACCATACGGCCTCTAATAGTAGTTTGGTTTCTCCTCTTATTTTAGCTCAAACAGAACCAAACTGCATCGCTCAAATGTTGGCTAGTTTGACTGCTGTTTGTAGATGAAACCAATCGAACCCGGACAACGCCCACTTTGAAAACTACTAAAATAATAATACTCTTGTGTTAACCTATGATGAGTACTACCGGTGATTAATATATTTCGAAGCAAAATAATTTATATCCTTTTATAAGGTTCAACTTGTAGACATCACTTGCCACATTATATGGCTCACAAATGTGATATAAAAATACAGTCTATTCCTCGTGTTTCTCTTTCTTAATTCATAAATTTCTCCTGAATAACTACTTCACATACACAACATGTGTCATATAATTACTAGTATTAAACGGAAAATGAGAAAAAAAAGTTGAAGAGAAAAAAATATCTAGTGCACTTCGTCTAGAAAGTAAAAATAAAAGTTTAAGAAATTATTAATACACAACTTTTCTTTTCTTTTCTTTTTTTTTTTTTGAAAAGAACTGTATAATAAAATGGGTAAACAATCGATTTAGTCTTTTAATTATCACCTGAGTTAAAATTAGATCTCTAAACTATTTTTTCGAAAAAATCAGTCCTTTAACTAATTAAAATATGTCAATTACATCCCTATTATTAAATTCGAAGCTATTCTATTCAATTTTCGTTCAATTTAAGTCACGTGACTTGCATGTGATACACGTTGGAGGGTAAATTGATAGTTTTGATGAGTTTAAGGACTTATTTTTTCGAAGAAATAGGGTATGAAGTTAATTTTGGAGGGTAAATTAGACATTATATTCGCAACCAATATACAACGTTAAGAGCTTACAGGCGAGAAAATGATGGTGTGAATTACCCTCTAAAATGTGTCACATGAGTTAAGTTGACGAAAAATTGGATAAAATAACTTTAAATATGATAATAGAAATGGAATTAACAGTTTTTAAAGAATTTAAAGATTTATTTTACTGAAAAATAATTTAAAAACCTAATTTTTACTTAGGTGATAATTCAGATACTAATTGAGCCTAATAAACTTGAATTCATGCTTACATATATAGGAATGACAGTTGCACGAGTCTTGTAAGTAGAGTATCCTGGATGAACCCAGATGGCTCTTCCTCCCACGTATACACTATCCTCCAATCGACAGCGCATATACTTAATGAAAGCCATTGTAAACTTTAGATCCATCTGTAATCAATATCAAAGTGGATCTGAATAGATCTTCTTTAATTACCAAATCCTGGTAACTAAATCCATGCTATTAAAAAGTAGGGTCTAGAAACCATACGTGACGTGTGATTTGATACTTTATACACATATAAATAGAGATAAACAGGCAATATATATATATATATATATATATATATCATTGACAGATAGAAAATAACATTATTGGTAGAAGGCAATTGAAAATTTGAAGATTAAGACATGGAGAGGAACTTTGGTTTTGTTTTGTTCATGATGATCATCCTTATAACTTCTCGTAAGTCTCTCTTTCACTGGAAAAAATGTTACATATATATGTTAATATATTTGCATTAGAATTTAGTTAAAATGTTGTAATATTTATTGATTATATGCAGAAGAGATGGTAATGCACAGTGAAGCAAAGATTTGTTCAGTCCCAAGCAAAACATTTAAAGGGATATGCATCAAACAGAGGAACTGTATCGTGAGATGCCACAGCGAGGGTTATGGTTACGGCAAATGCTCTCATATCCTACGCCGGTGCATGTGCTATAAACCTTGTGACTTGGATCAAACTACTCATGAAATCTTACCGTGAATATTTTGGCTAGCTCCCCTTCATTAATTTTGATATATAAGATCTATATATAAAGTGTCATATATCATGAATCGGTGAGATTAATAATAAATAAAGTGTCTCATACCATGAATATTTTAGCTAGCTCCCCTTTATTAACTTTGTTAGTTTCTTTTAATATTATTTTAATTTTAATTTTGACGTGGTTACATGAGTAAACAATTTATTTTGAGAATTGTTATATATTAATGGGTAATACTAAGGAGACCATATATCTAAATCATATTTTGTAAATCATATGACATAGTTGTTGATCATTGGATATTACTTAAGTGTTTGATTAACGCACTTGTTCCTATTGGTGACACGTCATATATTTTACAAATATAGTATAAAAAATAGCCTATCTAGCATTTCCCTATATTAATTAGCACTTTAAAATAGTCATCTTACACTATGTAATTTCTTTATTTTTTTCTCATCGGTAAGGAGTGCATGATTATAAAATAAAACGCAAGAAAATTACAAATTATGGTTTGTTTGGCAAGGCTTTTAGATGTGCCAAAAATAGTTTAGGTAAGTGAAAGAAAAGAAAACTGTAGCATTTGACAGAATAGTGAAAAGTTCATCGATCTGGTTATATATAAAAGGAGTTTTCAGCATTTTACAGAGGCTCGCACTTGTCCGTTTCTTTCTCCATCCTTGTATTTTGCCAATATATGAATGAAATTTGAAATTTGGAATCGTTGGCCTCTTCTTTTGGGTGGGGTCGGTGGCGACCCCATCTACTTCTTACCTAATCCCCTTCTCATTCCTTTTCTTGATCTTTGGCCCTTGCTTTCTGGTAATTTTACTCTGAGCTTGTCTCACTTTCCTTTAGTTTTGTCTCAATTTCCCTGAGCTTTGTCTCAATTAATGGTAGATCTTGTCTCAGATCATAGATTCAAGCCTTTCTCTCCAAATTGCTGTTCTTAACTGTTTCGGTTATTCAGCTCCTCGAGTTTTTCCTCCATGGATTTCGGTTGGAGGCGTGCTTTGGGTTTCGGTGGGTGTTAAAGTGCAATTTACACTATTTGGTACGATTATGGGAGTGCAATTTGCACTATTTGGTAGGATTATGGGAGCGCTTTTAGCGAGGGTGGCTTGCCCACCCCCATTTTCCGTTCATCCTTTTGGTTCGTTGGTCCTTCTTTCCGGTGGTGCAGCTTGGCTATGGTGGTCCAGTTATTTGGGTGGAGGAGGCTGGTTCTCATTTTTAGATCTAGGGTTTTCGGCTTAAGAATTGTTATGGGATCACTTTTGGGGGACTGGCTAGGGTACTTATATGTATTCCATGCTTACACTAACAAAAATAAAAAATAAAAAATAAAAACCTGTTGAGGGGGTAGGCCTAAAGCGTCTTGTTCTTCATCTCTACCAGACAGAAGGTCTGTGAGAAGAACCCAGAACCAGCAGCCCAAGGCTACTGTGAGAAGAACCCAGAACCATCGTGAACCCAAAACCCATAACCCAAAACCACCCAGAACCCAAAACCACCCAGAACCTAGAACCCAGAACCCAGAACCCAGAACCCAGAACCCAGAACCCAAATCGTTGTCTTCGCCATCCTCACCAACCAAGACATCTTCAAAGAAGAACCCACTCAAGACCACCATATCCATTTCCTTTGCCTCCCTAAATCACCGTAGACCCACCTCCCCAAATAGTTGTCTCCGCCGTCCTCACCAACCAAGACACCCTCAAAAAAGAATTTGAAGAAGAATCCCCAAAACCCACATCCCCGCTTCGTAATCACGACTCCGCTACTTGAATGGAATCCGCCGTTGTCCGTGGAACCCGCCGTTGCTCCGACTGAAACCTAGGAAAAAAACCTGCGCCTGAACCAGTTTTGTGAAGAACCAGTCTTAGCTACCTACGTTTGAACCACAAGAACTTCTTGTAATTGGGCCAAATTCTATATGCCCTCTCCTTCACCCTCTCTATTTTCGCCGAGAACCACCTCCAATCGCCACATGATTGGCCTCGAGATGCTGTCGCTGCACAAATTGGTGGCCTCTCCTCGCTGACGCTGACTGTTCCAACTCCCAGTCACCCGGTTGCTTTATCAAATCCTCTTATTCCCCTTATTAATTTTCCTCACCATTGGATGAATCTAACGGTTGGGATGGTGATAGCATTTGATGCTTATGAGCATGCTAGCCAACTCCCACTTTTGGGGCCTTTTTTGTTATTTTACTTTTGTATTGGGCTACACTTTTACTTTAATGTTGTGGATTGTCTTTGGATTTTCTTCACTTTGTACTAGTGTGTTTTATTGTTAATGAAATTAGTTGTTTGACCAAAAAAAAAAGTTTAGATTGAATCTTGAAAATAAACTTCAATGTTGGCCTTTTACCTATAACCTTTTAATTAATAACATCACCCTACAAACCAAATACTTTAAGTACTCAAGAAATTTCAAAACTAATAATAGTATGACAATTAGATAGATGAGGGTCTACAATTAAGCTCTAAAGTATTTTTGTGTAAAACTATAGTTATAAGAATATATTTTTTAATTTACCATCGACTATCTTGTTTTATGAACAATGAAACGAAATCCCTTTATAAAGATTCTCCAATATAAGGTATATATGGTTTTTATGATCAATTCATCTTTTCTTAAGGTCACACTACTAGAGAGAATGAAGCTAGCATTAACAACTAGATCCATTATGGTGGGTTTGGCGTGCATCTGTGAAACACATCTTCTCAACCACTTGTTTGAGTTCGTTCCACAATGTAATCTCATGATTCAAATCATTCAAATTTTATAATATCATTACTGGATTATCAATGGAAAAATTCATTCAAATCGAAAATCATTTAGCTCTTTAATTATTATTGTGGACATTTGATTGTTTATCGACAACTCTGTCTTTGTCTATTTGTCATGCAACAATTAGATAACTATTTATCAAAAGTCAGCCTCTCCTCTCTCTCTTTGTGCAAAACCCTACCATTGTAATACTTTATAAGCAATCGTGACATACAATTATAAGAAAATTTACTGAAAGAGGAAGAAGAAAAGAAAAAAAATGGGAGCGAAGAAAACCACCGTGAACATGTGAAGTATCAAATGTTTCCGTTTGCTCGTTTAGGTTTCGCGTTTCTTTTCCTCAACCCAACCCTACACCCTCGCGTTTATCTCCTCCTGCAAAACGCCTTTCAATGTATTTTTCTTTAATTTTTTGTTTTCCAAATCTTCTCTCTTGCACCGCTTCTTCTTCACATCAATGTTGCGGTTTCCTCTATACATACATGCCTCTGCCTCTTTTTTCTTCAGTACCGTAACCCTTATGTGATTGTCATCTACAATATCAACATTCACAAAGCAAAATAGCCATAAAATTATAAAAATCTGGTAAATAGTGAGAGGGAATATTAATCTTAAGCAATAAGTGGTTTGGGCAAACCGGAACTCTAATATCAGTCCCAGATTAAGAATGTATCTTTTGGTGCTTCTTGACACTCAATTAATTTCTACTCTTTTGCTTTTTGTTGACTAATCGTTCCCCCAAACAACTAAAATCTTAACAGTAAATACTAATGAACTGATACTATAATGCGGTGATAAGCACATCAATGAAATCACAAGTAAACAAATTGGAGAAATAGAACCTTACGTCCAAAAGTTGCATCAATATCAATGGCCTCAACTCTCTGATCATCTCCGCTAGCTCTCAAGGGTCCGGATGTCACAAAGTTTCTTTGTCTAACCATTGTAAGAAAAGATAGAAATGAATGAAAATCCATGGATTCTAAGGCTTTACCTATAGCAAGCAAAGCCTATTCCTCCTCCGCTGGGATATCTGAGTCTCCTCCACGTTTTGAATTTCTGAATTGTACCATATTACGATTTTGACCCTATTTTGATTGGGTTGTTTGTTGTTATTCTCTATTAAGGCAGGGCATTGTAGGGGTGATTTGTTTGAGGTCGCAAATTATTTTCAATATTAGATTTTTTTAAGGGAGAGGTCAAAATTTGACGTTATTTGATTCAAAATTTGAGATTTATTTTATAAAATAATGTGTTACAAGTTGGACAAACATGAACCCAACACAAATAAGCCCGAACCCGAATAAATCCGCATGAATCCAAACTCAACCCAATGGTGGCCTATGGCCAAAAACTGTTTTTTCTCTTCAATAGTGTGACCCAAATTTTAGGTCAAAAAGTTGTTAAATATCATTTTAGCTTAATTATTTTTTTCCGTTAACTTAAAAAAAAAATTGTTTAGATTAACTTAGCTTAACTTTGTGAACATTTTGAAAAATATTTAAATTCCAATAAAGTATGAAAAATGACACAGTAGACACATACGAAAGAACAATTAATGCTTACATTTATAACATAGGTTGATCATACAACAATTAAAACCAAACAATAATTAAAAACTCCCTAAACAATTAATACTTCAAAGGACAATTAAGATACTAAATGATATTTAAAAAAAAAAAAACTAATATGGTGGAGGACTTGGATTCTGGGTTTTTCACAAAGACATAAAAGCTTCAAAACACAACCATTTAACACGTATTTTCTGTCCAAATGAAGCTAGAGAGATGAAGAGTACGAATTTACCTAAAAAGAGTCCGATTGGTGGTCGGAGATGGCCGAAAAAATGGCTTGAAAGCCTCGGTCTGAAATGGGGTTCTTGGTTCCTTCGAAATAGTGACGGATTCAAGCATGCAATGCTTGAATCTAACTCAGTGGATGAGGGGGAGTTGATTCATGCCTTCAATTTCGTCCAAATCGAGAAGATAAGGTCGAGAGGGCCGTCAGATTCTTTGCAACTCGTCGAGGAAGTCACTCCGTGTAGAAGCTCCTCGAATTACGATCTGCAGTTCGATTTTTACGTAACAAATATCGGAGATTCCTTGCATTTTTTCTTTATTAATTCAAAAATTTCTCTTGAATAACTACTTCACATACACAACATGTGTCATATAATTACTAGCTAGTACACTACTTCTAGAAGAAAAAAATGTATCAGCAGGAACATTAAACGGAAAAAGAGAGAAAAAAGTGGAAGTGAAAAAAATTATCTAGGGCACTTCGTCAAGAAAAAGTAGAGTAAAAATAAAAGTTTAAGAAATTATTAATACACAACTTTTCTTTTCCTTTTTCTTGTTGGAAAGAACTGTATAATAAAATTACATTCATGCTTACATATATAGGAATGAAAGTTGCATGAGTCTTGTAAGTATAGTATCCTGGATGAACCCAGATGGCCTCTTCCTTCCACATATACACTATCCTCCAATCGACAACGTATATACATAATGAAAGCCATTGTAGGATCTGAATAGATCTTCTTTAATTACCAAATCCTGGTAACTAAATTCATGCTATTAAAAAGTAGGGTCTATAAATCATACGTGACGTGTGATTTGATACTTTATATACATATAAATATAGAGATAAACAGGCTATATATATACATCATTGACAGATAGAAAATAACATTATTGGTAGAAGGCAATTGAAAATTTGAAGATTAAGACATGGAGAGGAACTTTGGTCTTGTTTTGTTCTTTATGATCATCCTTATAACTTCTCGTAAGTCTCTCTCTCTCAATTGAAAAAATGTTACATATATATGATAAATATATTTGCATTAGAATTTAGTTAAAATGTTGTAATATTTATTGATTATATGCAGAAGAGATGATGATGCACAGTGAAGCAACGATTTGTTCAGTGCCAAGCCAAACATTTAAAGGGATATGCATCAAACAGAGGAACTGTATCGTGAGATGCCACAGCGAGGGTTATGGTTACGGCAAATGCTCTATCCTACGCCAGTGCATGTGCTATAAACCTTGTGACCTGGATCAAACTACTCATGAAATCTTACCATGAATATTTTAGCTAGCTCCCCTTCATTAATCTTGATATATAAGATCTATATATAAAGTGTCTTATATCATGAATCAGTGAGATTAATAATAAATAAAGCCAGTCTTTGAATTTTAATTTTTGTTAGTTTATTTTAATATTATTTTCATTTTAATTTTGACGTGGTTACATAATTAAATTATTTTGAGAATTGTTGTATATTAATTAGTACTTCAAAATAGTCATCTTACACTACTTAATTTCTTTATTTTTCTCATCGATAAGGAGTGCATGATTATAAAATAAAACGCAAGAAAATTATAAATTATGGTTTGTTTGGCAAGGCTTTTAGATGTGCTAAAAATTGTTTAGGTAAGTGAAAGAAAAGAAAAATGTAGCATTTGGCATAGTAGTGAAAAGTAATTCATCAATTTGGTTATATATAAAAGGAGTTTTAAGCATTTTACAGTGGCCCGCTCTTGTCCGTTTCTTTTTCCATTCTTGTATTTTGCCAATATATGAATGAAATTTAGAATCGACGATAAAAAAAAAGACAAAAGGTTCTTTCCCGGACTTTTAAGGATCCGCTACCTCACCATTCATATAATTTAGATTGAATCTTATCCTCACCCGGCCGCTCTCTCTCTCTCGCCCATAGCCAGAACCCCCAAACCCAATCTTACCTTCAGCAGCCGACCTCTCCTTTTGGGTGGGATCGGTGGCAACCCCATCTCCTTCTTCCCTAATCCCCTTTTCCTTCCTTTTCTTTATCTTTGGACCTTGCTTTATGGTATTTTTTTCTCTGAGCTTGTCTCACTTTCCTTGAGTTTTGTCTCAATTAATGAGTGGTCTTGTCTCACATCAAAGATTCAAGATTTTCTCTTTTTAAATTGTTGTTTTTAGCCGTGAGTTACTGCCCACCTATTTCGGCTATTCGGCTTCTCGAGTTCTTCCTCCATGGATTTTGGTTGGAGGCGTGCTTTGAGTTTTGGTGACCGCTAAAGTGCAATTTGCACTATTTGGTTGGATTATGGGAGTGCTTTTAGCGTGGGAGACTTGCTTTCCCCCATTTTTTATTCATGCTTTCGGTTCGTTGGTTCTTCTTCCAGGCGGCGGCGGCTTGGCGATGGTGGTGCGGCTATTTGGGTGGAGGATGCTAGTTCTCGTTTCCAGATCTTGAGTTTTCGGTTTAAGAATTGTTTTGGGCTCACTTTTGGGGGTAGGCTACGGTGCTCGTAAGCATTGAATGCTATCACCAGGATCTCTCTCCTCCCTCCTAGCGAGATCAAGCATGAAAGATCTAATCCAATGCCATGAAGACTGCACCCCCCATTTTTGAGATCTTGGCCTTTATTTTACTTTTACATTGGGCTGCACTTTTCCTGTGGTAGTGTTGTGGAGTCTTTGGACTTTCTTCACTTGCAGGACTAATTACAAATAAGCCGGGAAGATTGGGATGTCATTACCCATCTCACCCTTCTTTCCCTCTCTCCTCTCTCCTTTTTAACGGCGAATGGCATATCCAATGCTTGCGAGCACTGTAGCCTACTCCCACTTTGTATTGGTGTGTTTTATTGTTAATGAAATTAGTTGTTTGACCCTTCAAACCAAATACTTTAACAGAAAAATAACAGACTTCTTAAAGGAGATAAGTACTCAAGAAATTTCACAACTAATAATAGTATGACAATTAGATAGATGAGGGTCTCCAATTAAGCTCTTAAAGTATTTTTGTGCAAAGCTTATAGTTATAATAATATTTTTTCTAATTTATCATCGAATATCTCGTTTCATGAACAATGAAGCGAAATCCTTATATAAAGATTCTCCTATATAAGCTATATATATGGTTTTTATGATCGATCATCTTTTCTTAAGGTCACACTACTAGAGAGAATGAAGCTAGCATTAACAACTAGATCGCATGGCATTATGGTGGGTTTGGCGCGCATCTGTGAAACACATCTTCCCAACCATGACAATCTATGGCATCACAGTAGTCGTGGCAGGAACACGACCACCAGTTATACCATGTGCACCACCCTGTCACGTGACCCTCCTCTTTGCAACTGTTTTCGCACTCGACGTTGTGCGCATGGGTAAAACATTTTCTCCCACCGCCCCATGTTTTGCTATCGTCGGTTCTGCATAAGTTTGTTGCCGCTGTAATTTCTGCATTGAGTTTAAGTACCGTAAGAACTTACAATTAATTAACCGTCAGACTCAGTTCAGCATCGAAAAATGAAATCCCTAAACTCAATTTGATTAAGTTTATTGGAAAAGGTATTCTTCATTACGTAAAAAATTAATGCATGAAGATCGAAAGAAAAAAAAAAATTAAGATGTGTAAAATTGAAATTCAACTAATAAATGATCGGGTTGAGGCGGATATGAGAGAGAGAGAGAGCTAATCAGTTAGTATTTTAATATGGCACTAACCATATTTGAATCGGAGATCATTTAGCTCTTTAATTATTATTGTGGACATTTCATTGTTTATCAACAATTCTGTCTTCGTCTGTTTGTTATGCAACAATTAGATAATTAAACGACTTCTGATTTCAGTGAATTTTTGAATGGATGATCTTTCAATGGTAACCTAAAAATTGATTGGTTCATATTATGCAAAATATTGTTCAATGAGTCCAAACAAGTGGTTAGTTTCATATTAAAATACTAACTGGTTAGGGCTTGAGCGCTCCTCTCTCTATATATATAGACAAGCTTAAAAGTGTACTTCTCTTTTCTTTCTTTATAAAAAAATAAGGGAAAATTTGTAGGGGTAATTTGTTTGAGGTCACAAATATTTTCAATATTAGAATTTTTTTTTAGGGAGAGGTCAATGAAGAAAATATATATGGAGTGTCAATAGTGAAGAAAATTGAGGTTTCACCATAAAACCAATTGGAAATATGGAGAGTAGCCCAACTCCTATAAGCCCTTGCAAGGTTTCTCTTTTCACCGATGTGGGACTTTTACCTTCACATCCTCACACGCCCCTCACGTGTGGCGAATTTTCAACTCAAACACACAAATCGAGTGACGTGGAGCATGTGTGGCCGTTGGACTTTACACATGAGACAACCTGCTTTGATATCATGAAAAAAATTGAAGTTCCACCATACAACCATTTGGCAATATAGGTAGTAAAGAGAAAAGCGCGGAGACATTTTTGAAGTGCGAGCAGTAATACCCTTTATTTAAACTGAAAGATATATAAGATCGTGCATTGGATATAGCTTAAAACGGTATTAGAGATTGCTTTCCTTCCATGTTCTACCATCGCTCTACAGATACAAAAGAAAGAAAATGTAAACTTGGTAATGAGATAGACTTACGAGAAGTTGAGGAAAGAAGCAACAAGAATATGAAGCCAAACAGCCTTGTATCCATGGGTGGCTAAATGTACTCTACTCTGTCTTTTTCCAGCTCTGAATGCAATATAATTGTGATATAACTTGTTCAATGTCGAGCAAAGGATCGAAGAGAAACGGTAAGCGCATGCTACAGAGAGAGAAGAGAGATGAAGGAGAAAATGAATCTTTCATTCATTGAGTAAGAAAAATCATTTTTTTTTTTGTCAAAATTGAGTAAGAATCATTACATATATAAAAGATTATATACTTCTTAGCTATAACTAACTAATGTAATAACTAGACTTAACTAATAAAGCGAATTAGCTAATTACAACTCAATCTGTAACAAATAATAAAAACTAATTAACTAACTAGATCAATGTAAAAAACTAACAATAATAAGTTAATAACAAATATGTTGAGACTGAGATGTATTATATAGGTTTTATTTTGATATTCCGCAACATTTAAAAAAACAATCAATTAAATCATTTAACTTAAATGCAATGCTAATAAATGTCAATGAAGTAATACAACGATATATTTACGTTAAGAGGTGAATGATATATATGGGCTAATATAGGTCTTTTGATTTAGACCCAGTCAACTACACAAATTATAGGAAAAACCCACTTATCCACATCAGCAACCTGATGACATTTAATATAGGTTTAAATATTTTATTTCTTACTTTTTTGTCTATTTTTCTCCTTAAGCTAATAAGAAGAATTACAAAATAAATTCTCTAATTTTATGCATTCTTTTACTCTTAAATTTGAATTTTGAATATTATAAATTTGATTGTACATTTTAAAATATAAAACTGAAAATTACAATTTACCAAATTAAGAGGTAAAAAAAAAAGACAAAAAATCTAAAGACAATAAAAATCCATCTAACCAATGTGTAAATAATTACAAAGAAAATAATGAGAACAAAAATAAACATAATGAACTTTTATATCTTATTAATGAAAACAAAACTAGAAAGATTTCAAATTTGAGCACTTCCTATTGGATATGTTAGTAGAGAAGAAGAAGAATTGGGTACCAATTGAATAGGTTACATTCGATAGAATTGGGTACCTATAGTTAAGAAAATTAGACCTATTCAAAATGTTTAGTATTGTTCAAGAACTAAACTTCTATGTGAAACCTGTATCAAAGGTTTATTAAACCCAATTGTTGAAACCTATTGAAAAGAGGTTTATTATTGTTCAAAACCTAGAAAATGATAACTATTGAATATGCTTTGATAGAGCAGATGGAAAAAAAAGAAGAGAAACAGCCACTAAAAAGAAATCTTGAAGAAAACTATATAAGTTATAATTGGATACCTATTTTTAAGATGTAGACTTCAAGGAGTATTGAATTGGACGAAGAATAAAGGCATTCACTTGGAGCCTAATGAACATTGCTCGATGTTGAGAACCAAAAAGATTGATTTGGCAGACATGGAGGAGAAGAATGAAGAGTCTCTTGCTGCCTTCGTTGAAGAAGGCCACTTAGGCATTGATTTGGCAGACATGGAGGAGAAAAATATGATATAATGTAAATTTGCATATATAAGGCCCCGTTTGGTATTGTTTTTTTTCGCTAAATATTGCTTCACTTTAAAGTTAAGTAGATAAAGTGTTTGGTAAAAATGAAATATACTGCTTATTTTAAAAGTTATGACATTAAAACATCAACTTTTAAAAGCAGCATGGATGTTGCTTTTAAAAGCTGCTTTTATAAACAGTTTTTTTTTTAAAGCACAGCAACTCCAAACTGACCCTAAATCCAATGAGTATAAATTACATTGAATTACAAGCTAAAATCAAAGAGTAGCTTTCTATAAATCCACCAAATTGATACTAATTGGTTGTAGAGATTTGAAGGGCACAGTAGGTATTACAATAGAGAGAAAAATTAGATTAATAAATATTAATTAGTTGATTCATCACTTCAAAAAAGAAATACTTGCTTACATGCAAGAATAGTCAAAGAGTTTAGTTTAAAATTAACAATTTTTTGGATTTTTCATAAAATTCAATAGTACTTTAGGGTTCATATTAACTTTTCTATCTTTATAGTATTCTTAAATTATCCCTTCCCCTTCGCTTCATGCACAATTCCGCCGACGTCGTCTCCGAGCTCAATTTTTTTCCCCACAAGAAAGGATGAAGTAGAAGGAGATGCTTCACGAAACCAATATTGTGCAGAAATTCACCTACCTGCAATTATACACAAAAACAAATAATACAAGCAAAACCCACATGTCCAACCCCTAACCCCTATTAAAGTCCCATTTCTTTTCATTTTCCAGATCTTTTCAGTCGATAAGGCATTTGAGATGCGCAAACATTGGGTCAGTCGGTAAGGATTGTCGGCGAGAACGGCCAGCAGAGTGCAGTGCCTTTTGTCCCTCTGGCTTGGGTGGGCGCAAGAGGATCCACTCTCAATTTGGGAAGATCCACATGCACCAGCAAAATCAAAGCCAAACGCACCCCTGTAATCTCGGAAGGAAAAACTTGCATCAAATCAGCAAAATCCAGCCACAAAATGGCTGGAATAAAACCCTAGAAAACAGTGAATGGGTGGGTATTTTGGTAGCTTTAAAGATACAATAGTTATTAAAATATATAAGAAAAAATTATAAGTGTCTAGAGATAAAAAATAAGTATACAAAGAATCATTCTATAAAAACTAATCACGACGGGAAGGAGGGTTTGAGAATAGGACTTTAACATGGCGTGGACAATACAGGGAAAAGTCATCTTTTTACTTTTTGTCACGTTTTTAGAAATGCCAAAATAACAAGATAAAATGTAGGTATAGAGATCATATGTTGACGGTGAGTAAGAGATTGTTAGATCCAACTAAAATTACCTTTTTTTAAGTAATAGTGAAAAAAATTGAGATTTTATAATAAAATTAACTGATAATATAAAAAATAATTCAATTAATATAAGTACATGCATGTAAAGTCTTTCATTTTCTCAATGTAATAAATAAACATATGTTGTAGATAATTTATAACATGTGTTAAATGTGATTGTGTAAATCCTAGGTAGATATGGATTAGGATATTCCATTATGTATGGGATTAGTTTCCTAATGTACTTGTACTTCTATTACTATAAATAAAGGCACCTGGTATGTGGAATATATGAACTACATATTCCACATACACTACAGTTTCACCAAATTCTCTCTATTCTTCTCTTGCCGCACCCTTCACTAAAAACTGTCCACAACAACATATAATATATATGTTTTGTTTCGGTTTCTGCCAAAAGGTTATTTTAGATATATAAAATATCAAAAAACTCAAAGGACGGTGATCGAAAAGTTCAGGTTAAAATACATATTTTTAATAAAAGGACAATACTTAGGTACTCACTGATAAATATTCAATTTTTACTGACCCTGATGTGGCCTAATAATATTAAAACACCTGTCGTTTAAAACTCTCCCCAAACACTTGTTGTCTTGTTAACCAAACACCCAACTTTCATCTTGAACCCATACCCAAACACCATCTTCTTCCTTAATTCTTTACAAGGCGCTTCGGCCCAACCTCATTCTGTCAATCTCATCCTTGCACCTCCTCCCCCAACCTCTCCTCCAACCATCCTAACCACATCCCCTCCCCCGTCGATCCCACTCCCATCCCCTCCTCCGTAGTCCCCACCCCAATCTCATCTCTAACTCTCCTCCGCCAATTCAATTCCTAACCACAAACATGGAGAAAAGAAGACCCATCCCCACCGACCATTTTTCTCCCTTCGCCGGAGACCTTGTCGCCTCCATCCTTGATCTGGAATCATACCTTATTGCTTGTGAGGGAAAAATCTATCAGTAATACATAGATCTAGAGCCATAGAGGTTGGTAAGAGATGGTTGGTGCATATGGGCAACAAAGAAAAAGTTTCGAAACTTGGCTTCTGGGAGGAAGGACATGAAAGAGGTCGGTAGGAATAGGTATGTGTTTCTCCATTGTTGAACTTAGAGAGAAGATACATGTTTGGTTGCAAGAATAGTTGGTAATTTTAATATGTTTTAAGCAAGAATAGTTGGTAATTTTAATATGTTTTAAAGATACACGTGTATTTTGTAAGTGAGCCACGTCATAGTCAGTATACTTGTGGTACTGAACAGTCAGTACCAAATATTGTCCTTAATAGAATTTTAGTAAAAGTAAAAGAAATTAATTTGAACAACGTTTGGAAATTAATACATTGTGTTCGACCACTTCGCTTCAATTATGAAAAGAACTGTATAGTGAATTAGATAGGAGTGAAGCTGCATGAATGTTCGAATAGAATATTATATCCTGGATCCAGATGGCTGTTCCTCCATGTACATGTCCATGCACATATCTACTCAGACACTTGACAACGCACAGAGTTTTTTTTGTAGCCGAACCACACATGTCCACACCTGGCGAAAGCCAACGCAAATTTAGATCCACCTGTAACCAAAATTCATTTTTCTTTATTATCAGATGCTGATGAAATTTATGCTATAAAAAGGTAGGGTCTCGAAACAATGTCGGAAGAGGGTAATAATATTGGTGGCAGAAGGCACTTGAACATCTGAAGACTTAAGTCATGGAGAGGAACTACTTTGGTCTTGTTTTGTTCTTCATCATCCTCTTAACTTCTCGTAAGTCTCTCTCTCTCTCCCCAAAATGTTGCACATGTATTTGTAAAATGTGACATGGATCGAATAGTGGATTTTATCATATTCTAAGTAGGATTTAGCCAAATTGTCACATGATCTTTCACATATATATCTTGGAAAGTATTAATAATTAACTGAGATTTGTAATGGTTTTATACAGACGAGATGGTGATGCACAGTGAAGCTAGGGTTTGTGAAGTTCCAAGCAAAACATTCAAAGGGTTATGCTTCAGAGATACCCATTGTATAGTGAGATGCCACAGTGAGGGTCACGGTTACGGCAAATGCTCCCACGTCCTGCGCCAGTGCCGCTGCCTGAAGGCTTGTGGGAGGCCGGCTGAAAGTGAAACTACTCATGAAACCTCACCATGAATTAAGCTCTAGCTCCTTTACTTCAATCGATCTGTTGATAAGATCCATAAGTAGCTCCTGTCCTGAAAATATTGTAATTAGATAAATAATCAGCCTTATTTTGGCGTCGCCCGGACGTCAAAAATATAAAGGCCAACTTTGTAACTTGCTCAAATAGAATAACTCCTTGGTAATTGAAATATATATAAATCCAAGTGAGCTCTCTGAATAAGAATTTTTCAGTTTCCAACTTCTTTAGCTACCGCTTCAACATACAAGAATATTAATTATGTTGAATTATAAGTCTCCAGCTGATTAGTAATTAGGAATAAGTTTGTGTCCATTTGTGTATTCATTTGTACTTAAAATGCCAAGTGTGAAGAATCTCTCTTATGTAAGGCCTTGAGTGCCATGTGGTGTTTGATCCACATTGTTAGATAAATGGATGGTTGAAATCACTTCTTACATGTGTGATCCAGCTGTGCTATCTAACTAATTTGGTAAATGCACAGAGCGTGCTGTTTTTATGCTAGGCAAATAAGAAATATACTGCTGCATTCCTTTCTGCAATTTGCGGAGCACCAGAGAAGAACATTCATACTGTTATTTCATTTTTTTCTCATTCCTTCTATTCCTTACGATTCTTAGCAAATTCATCAAAACACTAACATGGCCTCATAGCCTAGTTTGATCAATTAAAAACTTGGGCGTAAATCTGTGGGTTTCCTGGGCTGAATCGAGATCTGTTCGAAGCTCAGTGAAAAGGTGCTGGAAATCACCATCGTTTGGAAGAAGAAGAAAACGAAGCTTTCAGACTCAAGATGTCTGTAGCAGGAGGCTCAGAAATGAGAACCCCAATCTTCTTTGGTGAGAACTATGAGTTCTGGAGAATCAAGATGACGACGATTTTCAAATCGCATGGGCTGTGGAATTTGGTGGAAAAGGGGATTCCAAGCCCTGATTCGAAGAAGAAGACGAAGAAAACCGAAGGAGCATCAGAAGAGGATGGAGATGAAAAAATGGCTAGCGTGATGCAAGATGCTAAGGCACTGGGTATCATTCAGAATGCAGTCTCGGATCAAATCTTCCCTCGAATCGCTAATGCCGAATCAGCAAAGACGGCATGGGGTTTGCTGTATGGTGAGTACCATGGTGGTGATCAGGTACGATCTGTAAAATTGCAAAATCTGAGACGTGAATTCGAGTATGCTAGGATGAAGGATGATGAAACTCTGTCTGGGTATCTCACTCGACTGAATGAGTTGATTAATCAGATGAAAACGTTTGGTGAAATTCTGTCAAATGAAAGACTTGTGCAGAAAGTTCTGATTAGCCTTATTAAACCATATGATCCTATATGTTTGGTCATTGAAAATACAAAATGCTTGGAGACTGTAGATTTGCAGGAAGTTGTTGCCATCTTGAAGAGTCAGGAGCAACGTTTTGATTTGCACACGGTTGATGTAACTGAGAGGGCATTCTCCACACTATCTGTGCATTCAAAGGAGCAGAACAAGAGTGGTGCTCATTCTGGTTCATCTCGTTCTCAGAGAAACTGGAATTCAAAAGGCAAGAAATGGGAATCAAAACCCAAGTTTCAGCAGAAAACTTCTTTGAACAATTATCATCAGTCCTATGGATCTTAATCAACAGGCCAAGAAGGAACAAAGCCACAATGCAAAGTGTGTTCTAAGTATCATTTTGGTGAGTGCAGATACAAAGGGAAACCAAAGTGTTTTAACTGTGATAAGTTTGGACATTGGGCTAGAGAGTGTACTGCAGCAAAATCAGTACAAAAGGCAAACAATGCAAGTCAAGTGTAGATGACAGGAAATCTGTTTTATGCAAACAGCACAGTTACAGAACCAAGGGTGAGTGGAGACTGGTATATTGACAGTGGCTGTAGCAATCACATGACAGGAAATGTGGAATTGTTGGTTGATGTGAGAACGAATATTGCTGGCAAAGTTCAAATGCCAATTGGAGATCTCGTGAATATAGCTGGAATGGGATCGCTGGTGATAGATACAAACAAAGGCAGAAAATATTTGAGGGAGGTGATGTATTTGCCTGGTTTAAACGAGAACTTACTGAGTGTAGGTCAAATGGATGAACATGAGTACTTCCTTGTGTTTGGTGGTGGAGGATGCAGTGTATATGATGGTCCATCACTAGAATGCTTAGTTATGAAAATGAATAGGTGCTATCCACTAGCCTTATTACCTGAGAATCAAATGGTATTGAAGGCTAGTGTCACTCACTCTACTGAGATTTGGCATACGAGACTTGGGCACTTGCATCTTGGCGATCTCAAACAGTTAAGAGACAAGGATATGGTGCACGGTTTGCCTCAGCTTGAAGACTATAGTGGAGTCTGTGAAGGTTGTCAACTTGGAAAACAACACACAGAAGAATTTCCAAGAAATCAAGCAATGAGGGCAACTACACCACTTGAACTTATACATGTTGATTTGTGTGGACCCATGAAGAATGAGTCAATTGCAAGAAATAAATACTTCATGCTCTTGATAGATGATATTACCAGGATGATATGGGTCTATTTCCTGCGTTACAAGTCTGATGCATTCAACTGCTTCAAGAAATTCAAAGCTATGGTAGAACTACAAAGTGGTTTCAAGATCAAATGTCTGAGAAGTGACAGAGGTGGGGAGTTCAAATCAGCTGAATTCGATTCATTCCTTGATCAAGCTGGAATTCAAAGACAGTTTACCTTTGCATACACTCCACAGCAAAATGGAGTGGTTGAACGAAAGAACAGGACATTCATAGAGATGGCTAAATCCATGTTGCATGAAAAACGGTTGCCATACTCTCTTTGGGCAGAAGCAGTCCACACATCTGTGTATGTATTAAACAGATGCCCCACAAGAGCTTTGAACAACATTACACCTTTTGAAGCTTATTCTAGAAGAAAACCAGGAATAGCACACTTGAGGATATTTGGTTCACCTTGCTATGTTCATGTTCCAAGTGAGCACATGCACAAACTCGAGCCTAAAAGTTTCAAGGGAGTGTTTGTGGGATATGCAATCTGTGAAAAAGGATATAGAGTGTTTGACCCCATCTCAAAGAAGCTGATATTGTCAAGGGACATTGTTTTTGATGAAGAAGCTGTTTGGAATTGGGAAGTGAATTCTGTGCAGCCTATCTCCTCTATTGGAAATCCAGTTTGTGATGAGTTATACACAACAAGAAGTGAAGAAATGGAGCTGACTCCTGTCTCATCTATAGCCTACTCACCTAGAGAAGTTTTTAGCATTGAAGACTTTATTCAATCTAAGGAAACAACCTCAGGTAAATCTGTAAACAACTCAAGTTTGAGTGAGAAAGACAGACAAGCATTTGATCATACACCCTTGAAGTGGAGAAATCTAGATGAAGTGTTAGCTCAATGTAATCTTTGCATCATGGATCCAGAGAAGTATGAGGATGCCAAACAAGATGAATCTTGGTTAAAAGCCATGGAGGATGAGATGTTTATGATTGAGAAGAATGGCACATGGATGCTTATTGATAGACCAACTGAGAAACCGGTCATTGGGGTAAAATGGGTGTACAAAACAAAATTAAATCTTGATGGTTCAGTGTTAAAGAACAAGGCAAGGCTGGTTGCAAAGGGCTATACACAAAAGCCCAATTTGGACTACAATGAGACCTATGCACCAATTGCTAGGTTGGATACTATTAGGACCTTGATTGCCTTAGCTGCACACAAGAGCTGGAAACTGTATCAGTTAGATGTGAAATCAGCTTTCTTGAATGGAGTTTTACAAGAAGAGGTTTATGTTGAACAGCCCGAGGGTTTTGTTGTTAAAGGCAAGGAGGAAAAAGTGTACAAGCTTCACAAGGCCCTCTATGGTCTGAAACAAGTTCCAAGAGCCTGGTATGGAGAGATTGACAGCTACTTCACACAATGTGGTTTTGAGAAGAGCTTGAGTGAACCAACACTGTACATAAAGACAAGGGGAGAAGATGTCTTGATTGTTTCCATTTATGTGGATGACATTGTCTACACTGGAAGTTGTAAGTCACTGCTAGAAGAATTCAAGGAAGACATGAAGATGAAGTATGAAATGACAGATTTGGGACTCCTTCATCATTTTCTTGGAATGGGAGTGATCCAAACTGATTCTAGCATCTTCATTCACCAGAAGGAGTATGGAAGTGCTTTGCTAAGCAAGTTTGGATTGAGTGAATCCAAGACCGTCTCAACTCCTCTTGTGACTACTGAGAAATTGTCTAAAGATGATGGAAGTGGTGCTGCGAATGAAGAACTGTATAGAACTATTGTGGGAAGTCTCATATACCTCACTGCTACAAGGCCAGACATAATGTATGCAGCAAGTTTACTGACTAGATTCATGCATTGTCCTACCAATAAGCATTATGGGACTGCAAAGAGGGTCTTGAGATATGTCAAAGGAACCCTGAACTATGGCCTAGAGTATGTGAAAGGCAAGAAAGCTTGTCTAATTGGCTTTTGTGACAGTGATTGGGGTGGTTCTCTGGAAGACAGCAAGAGTACATCTGGATATGCATTCTCATTTGGCAGTGGTGTATTCTCTTGGGCCTCAGTCAAGCAAAATTGTGTCTCACTTTCGACCGCAGAGGCTGAATACATAAGTGCATCAGAGGCCACTGCTCAAGCTAAGTGGCTGAGATTCGTTCTGGAAGATTTTGGCGAATTGCAGACAGAAGCTACTCCTCTCCACTGTGACAACACGTCTGCAATTGCAATCACTAAGAACTCTGTGTTCCATTAGAAGACCAAACACATTGATAGGAGGTATCATTTCATTAAGGATGCATTGCAGGAAGGCATCATTGATCTAATCTACTGTCCTACAGAAAAGCAGCTAGCATATATCTTCACCAAGCCACTTGCAAAGGATCGTTTCACGTTTCTCAGAAACATGCTTGGAGTTAAATCAGCTTTAGACTTAAAGAGGAGTGTTGAATTATAAGTCTCCAGATGATTAGTAATTAGGAATAAGTTTGTGTCCATTTGTGTATTCATTTGTGCTTAAAATGCCAAGTGTGAAGAATCTCTCTTATGTAAGGCCTTGAGTGCCATGTGGTGTTTGATCCACATTGTTAGATAAATGGATGGTTGAGATCACTTCTTACATGTGTGATCCAGCTGTGCTATCTAACTAATTTGGTAAATGCACAGAGCGTGCTGTTTTTTTGCTAGGCAGATAAGAAATATACTGCTGCATAGCTGCATTCCTTTTTGCAATTTGCAGAGCACCAGAGAAGAACATTCATACTGTTATTTCATTTTTTCTCATTCCTTCTATTCCTTATGATTCTTAGCAAATTCATCGAAACACTAACAAATTCAGTACGCAGAAGCGTTCTATATATGCTTAAATACTTGCCCCAGAACTAATATTTGGCATCAAACTTGCAAAACGACAACTATTTTGCCAATTACCGGACGACACAAATTTGTTCCAGGAATAATAGAAATAATAATATGTATCATTTAGTAAATTAGTATAAGGAGACTGCTATAAACACCTGATAATTATAAATTTTAATTTCAGATGTTTTGGAAGGTGTTAAACACTAGTTGAGTTGTACTATGACAATGCCCTTACTTTCTGAATACCTCCCTCCTCCATTTTTTATTTGTTCTGGACTTTATAATTTAGAGACTCATAATGCTGTCTTCAAGAAACTCATACAAGGATTAAAAAAAAAACTCGAGGATGAAGATGTTGCATGGTCTCTAATGCAGAAAACTAATCAGAGGATTATGTGCATCTCCAAGAAGCTGAATATGATAGAGGTGACATTGATGACTATAATCTATCTGCCAGCAATGCATAGTCCCCAAGTGTTTTTGTGGCAAAAAGGCCGGATTCAATGTCCAAAAACAATGTTTGGACTCTGGTGGATTCATCTCCAAGTATTAAACCCATAGAATGCAAGTGGGTTTATAAAACTAAAAGGGATCCTGAAGGAAGGATTGAGATAAAGTTTCAATCAAATTCAGGTTAGGCTCATAGGGTGGTTGCAAAGAAGGTTTTGAGGTATTTACAGAGAACATAAGGCTTCATGTTAGTGTATGACCGAGATGATTCATTGGAAAGAGTTGGTTTCACTGACTCGGATTTTGCTGAAGATGTGGATGAGAGGAAATCAACTGGAGGCTATGTTTTTATGTTGAATGGAGGTGCCATTTCATAGAAAAGTGGTAAGCAAACTATTATGACAACTTCAACGATGGAGGCTGAATTTGTAGCATGTTTTGAAGGCATGAAAGAAGCTATTTGGCTCAGGAATTTTGTTGATGAGATGAAGATTATTAATTTTGTTAAAAGCCTCTGAAGATGTATTGTGACAACAATGCAACTGTGTTTTTCTCGAAGAACAATAGAAGGACTTCAGCTTCAAGATTAATGGATGTGAAGTTTCTCAACGACGTTAGAGAGAGAGAGTCAAAGAATGAGACATTGAGGTGCAATATCTATCCCCTTATTAAGACATTACCTAATAATGTGTTCAAGGATCACTCGCATGGGAGTTTTGGAGTCTTTGTGACGAGGATGATTGAACTTGTAGTCTGCAACTAGTGTTACAGCAGCTATTCTGTTTGCTACTGATGTTGCAGATCAAAGCTAAGTTTATTTTGTTAGTTTTGTTTTTCTTCGTTAGTTGTCAGCTAGCTTGCAGATAGTATTGGTTTTCAATTAGTGTTCATTTTTTCCAAACTTGGTGATCAATTGTTCCAGAAAACTTTTGTTGAATATAATTCTTGGTCCTGCAAAGTCTTTGTGAGATTTTGTTGATGCATTTGTTTGAATTATTTCTGAGTTATTCATTGAGTATGACTTATGGTTGATAGTATTGCTATTAACTTGTACTTAACTTGGTTGTGTTAAGTATGACCTAGATGAGTGGGAGCAAATTGTTTTAGTTCTGCTATATCAGTTGGTTCACATAATTACAAAGTGCAGATAAAGTATGTTGTGATTTTTGGGTTAATTCTGTGATTTATATAACAAAAATGATTCTTGAGTTCCATGTTTTAAAATGCATAAGTTGTATGTGAAGTTAAGCTCTTGTCATCCAAAGACTTAGTGATCACTTTTATGAATATGAAAGGCTGTGTGATTAATATGTTTCATATTCAAGTGAAAGAATGTTAGAGTATGAGTATGAAACTGAATATTGTAGGTGGCTGTAGTGTTTCAATTGACATAGAAAAGTCTTGTTAGAAAGCTTATGTTTGTCCTAATTATTGTGGGATTATAATATTCAGTTTGTCCTAGTTTTTGTGGGATTGAAAATTTAGTTGTTTTACTGATGCACTCATAATATGTTTCGGATTCATTCTTGGTATCCTATGATGATTCTAATACGAGAATCATAGAATCATTAGGATTGATCTATTATAAATAGTGGCCATTGCTCTCACAAAGCTGTTGAATTTGATAACTGAGATTGTATATTTCATCATGGTTTGAATTTACACAGACCCAAAGACTTATAGGCAGACTAAGATCAAGTAAGAAACCAATGGACAAAACGCCACAGTCTTAACCTTATATCCAGTGCCTAACTCCCTTACTCTAATTACAGATTACAAGAAAAACAAATCAGCTAGAATTAAGGAGAGAGTTTAACGTGAGAAGATGGTAAACACACTAGCTAGGGTGGCTGCGTGACCTGTACAGTGACAAGTTAGCTAGCTAGGATAGAGTAGCCGGTACAGTTCTTGTAATAAAAGCATATGCTCAATTATTGATCCAAAGGTCTATTGTTTGGTTGAGTACTTTTGAGTTCTGCTAGAAAGGAGAAGGTGCATTGTTTTGAAGCTGCAATGGCTTAATCTGTTTCGAGTTCGGCGGGTGAGTTTTCTTTTTCGAATTGCAGTTCTTGTTCTTCTGATTTGTTTCTGTTAGCCGGTAGTTCTCTTGGTTTAATCTTGATCTATGGTTAGAATAAATCTTAGTGAAATGTGATAAAAAGCCTTAAGTTTTTTGTAGTTTTTTCTTTCCGAAGCTCCACATCGAAAGAGATCGAGAGAGAGAGAGGTGTTATTTTAGTTTCTTTTCTAATTTTTAGCTAACTTTGTATTGACGTGTGTTATTTTAGTTTCTTTTCTATTTTTTAGCTAATTGACTACTCATCAAAAGTGAAATCATGAAAGTCCAGAGATGGCTCTTCTTGGATGAACCCAGATGGCTCTTCCTTCCATTCACGGATACGTTCTCCTATCCAGTTGACAACGCATGCGGCTTTTGTTGCAAACCGAACACATGTCCACACTAAAGAAAGACACTATAAACTCTTAGATCCACATGTAACCAAGATTTATCAAATGATGATGAAATTTATGCTATAAAAAAGTAGCTAGGCTGGGCAAAAAAAATACATGACGTGTGACTATATATATATATATATACACACACCCAGGCAGAGAGATAGAGTAACATTAATATTTGTAGAAGGCATGGAGAGAAACTACTTTGGTCTTGTTCTCTTCTTTATCATCCTTCTAACATCTCGTAAGTCTCTCTCTCAATTTTTTTGTTGGAATATCATTTTAATGGTTAACGATGGGAACTGTCAACATATTAAGTCCTCGTTCAAGGACATCCCTTCAAAATTATCCAAATTCAAAACTGGCTGGCTTCCTTAAATATTATACAATAATGTGTATATATATATATGAATATAGTTGAACTGTCTCATGATTTTCCACATGCATGTTGACAAGTACATAATTAATTAATTAAACTACTATATACAGAAGAGATGGTGATGCACAGTGAAGCAAGGATTTGCGAGGAGCCAAGCAAAACATTCAGAGGGCTATGCTTCAAAGACACCAACTGTATTGTGAGATGCCGAAGTGAGGGTCACGGTTATGGCAAATGCTCCCATATCCTTCGCCAGTGCCGCTGCTTGAAGGCTTGTGGGGTTGCTGAAACTGATCAAAGCTTACCATGATTTAAACTCACTACTTGTACTTCCTCAATCTTGATATGTGGGGTCTATAAAGTGTCTCAAATCATGAACTTGTGAATCTAATGAATAAAGTTACTTATTCTATGAATTATCAATGCTTCTTAAAGACTTTTTTTTTATCTTTCTACTTATTACTGCCTAGTCTAGTAGTATGAACGTGTAATTAAGCGTGACATTGAATTGGGTCAAACTTCAATGGTACGTACCATTCAATAGATTAAGATTTATTTATGACCCACCACAAATTAATCTAGACCATTCAATGGCCGCACTATTGAATGATACGTACCACCCAAAATTTTTCCAAATTATATGAGTTATATAAAGATGTTTTGAGTCCGGCCTAATTCAAAGGGCACACCCTACTACTCATCACGAGTAGATAGTAAATAATTTTTAAAGGGGGTTTATTAATTTTCCTTTTGGGAGCGATTCGCACCGTTACAGCGTACGGAATCTAAAATCAAACCAATATGTTATTGGGCAAGCGGTGGAGGGGAGGATACGAAGCTCTCCTCCTGTAGAGAATGAGAGTAATTTACATGAAACAATTTAATAATACATCATTATGCGGATACAAATTTACTCTTGATAATGTATTGTTGGATATGGGACATCACGTGGCAGTGAAGTAAATCATTCTTCTAGAAGTTGTCGTACTACGAGGTATTGCCAACAAAATGGCATATTGTCTAGCTTGTGTTGCTCCTTATGCAGAAGATTTGTGTACTTGGTTTGAAGGGCCTCTTATTAAACTTTAGAATCTTTGTTGGAAGACTCTTAACTTTTAGTTTTAATCGGATTTGAGATTGGAGGGACGGAAAGAGCTCTATCGGAGGAAGTTGGTTATTTCTAATCGCTCGAGTTGGATTGAAGAAAGTTGAGATTGCACCATTAAACTAGTTGACAATATGGGGACCAGACTAACTTACTTATAAGCTCATGCAAGATTTTTTCTCGTATCAACGTGATATTCATTCTCAACATGATTACGTTGATACTCATTCTCAACATGATTGAGAATCGACCTTGTGCAAACGACGGAGGTCTAGTGTGCTCGAGTCACATCACCTTGAGAAAATTAGTAAAGAGCCAGTACGTCTTGAGAAAGTAAAAAGTGCACTTGAAGTTTAAGTTAAAAACCCAAAAATAATTTCTTATATTTGTTAGCCCTAAATTTTGAGGCTTAAATTAAGGGCTAATCAGTAATCAACATGAAATGGAGGGTTTAAAATTAAACAACAAAAAAAATTGATGGCTTACAAATAAATAGAATAAAAATAGGGTTGTAGGTTTGGACGGACTGCGATTCTCTCCCGGATCCTCCCAGTCAGTCAATCTTGACGTTTACGCAAATCGAGGCGGCCATAGAATTATTTTATATTTTTTCATGCAAAACGAAGCCCTTCCTTTCCTCTGTTCATGCTCTTACATGATACGTATTGATGACGAGTTTTACGTATATCCATAATCCATTTAATTACAAGAGTTTCATTCCCCCATTTTTAACTCCCCAATCCCCAACTGTCTCCGTTGCTGCCCGCATGCTCTTAACCTCTCTCCCCTTCTCTTCTCTGCTTACAACAACTCAAATTAAGTGCTTTTGGGTATGTTTGGATCAGAATTTGGTGGCACCAAAAGAGGACTAGCCACTGATGGCATTAAAGTGATGGGGTTTTGAAGTTTTGTTTGGCTAAGTGGAATTTGGTGGTGAAGGGTACTTAAAACTGGGTCTAGAAAGGAAAAACAGTTTTATTAAATAAAAAATAACTTTTAAATTAAAAAAAACACAAATCAATTGGAAGGATTGAGTGGAGAAGTGTTCGCGCGAGCCTTTGCAGGGAGCGAGCCCGAGCACACGGGTCGGCCCGTCCCGTGATCGAGAGCCTTTATTGGCGTTTGCTCAGCCAGTCACTCATCCTTCGGAGGGATGGTGCGTGAGACCTTTTGTTGTATAGTTGTTGTCGGGCGTGCCATTATTGGCTTACGCCAATAGAAAGATGTTAATATGTATTAAGTACTTGCGCCACAAGTAATATAACTTCCGTTCATCGGATTGGGCGACAAATCGAGATAAGTGCGGTTAGGCTCTTTTGTGCCTTGCTTGGTAAGGACTTTATTCTCTCTCGTGTTTATACAGAGATGGCAGATAGGATTTTGTTATAAATTAGTTATAGCCAAAATACCCACGGCTATACATACACAAAGGTAAAGACGATGGTAAAAGACGAATGTAAGGGCGTAATTGAAGTGCTTGAAAGTAAAAACTTATAAGTAAGGAATAGTAAGTAGGCGATAACGAAAGACTTTAAGTAAAAGATCCAATGTTATTACATTTTAAAGTTCTTCACGGGCGAACAAACGACCATCGGGTTGGTTTTTGTTCCATCGGAATAGTTTTCTATTTTATCGGGATGGCTTTAAGTACATTTCCTTAAGGGAAGTAATCAAAGACTCTACGGCCTAAGATTCTCAATCGTCTTTTATCGCCGGTTTGGGTGGATAGCGAGCTAAATTCACTACTCCTCGGGAGTTAGGATGATATATGATCCTAGGTTGCTTTGGTCTTTGGCATCTCGAAGTCGTTGGCTACACAAGTAGTGCGCGAATGAAAGCCGACGGAATAGAGACGAGAAGTACACGTATGCAGGAAAACTTTGAGGGGTTTCCTCGAGAGAGGTTTCTTTACGAACGTGTGGGATTACGATTTTGATTTGGTTAGTGTCTTTGTCTTTGAATCCTCTCCTTGTTTATATAGACCGGCCAAGGAGCCCGTAGCCATAGCACGTCACTTCTCTGCGCTTTTGAAAACAGTGAGGAAATGCTTAATCAGGAAAGCACGAGGTAACACCTACGATCGGCCTACTCCCATTGAGAAAGGTTCTTTATTCATAGTACGGTTCCCTCCAAATTGCCCAGTGCTTTGCATTAAATGTAGTCGGTGGAGGACTATTCGGACTTACTCCCACTTTTAGTCTATTGGCACGGGTTGGGCCTTTCCCGCTTTTGACCCAAGCTCATGATAATGGAGGTGCTTATACCACAGTGATGGCTGTCATACTTCTCCAACCGCCACTTGGAGACTTTAGTTCTCCCGAATATTTGATTTGCTTTCCCCATATTGCGAGATCTTTGCATTTAATAATGCTCTAGTGGGGGTAGACATAGTTATCCTTCATTATTTCTTGGGTACAAAATTTAGAGGCCTTTCTTCTCATGCTTAGCCCGTTTGCCCATAACTCCATTCTAGCCGGTAGATATTTTTTGGTGTAAACGGTTGCCCCCTTAAACTTACTTAAGCCATTCCAAGACCGGCTTCGATCCAAGTTTAAGACTTCTCAATTGCTTAATATCATCTTTGAATGCAGTGACAACTATTCAATTCTTTGGTGTGAACCCAATTAAGCCGTTAAGACCGGCTTTGGTCAAACTCCGCGACTCCTTAGTAACCCTCTATTCCCTTGAGATACACGTGGAAAATATCGAACTTTATTGAAGTGGTAATCGGCCTTAGCAACGCCATTCTCGACATCTCTTTAGCATCCCGAAAAACTCTCTTTCTCCTTTCAATTCCATATCCTTGGTAATGATAGAGAGAAATCCGACATGTCACTAGTAAACCTTTTGCACAATTCCTACAAAAATGGGAACAGGCCCTCGGAAGCATTCTAACTTTTCCATATTGTTTCTCGTCCTAATGTGCCCGTGATACTAGTGATGATTGCTTATGGGAGTGCACCATGCCTGTATCTGGCAGAATTATGTGGGTGAGCTCATCTCACGGGACCCGGTGAAAGCTCCTCCCAGGGATCCCAGTCAAACTATCTCTCCCACGACCTGGCTGATCTCGCATCCTCGACATATTTCCTTTGTCTTGGGATGTTGGGTCTTCGGTTTCTCGGCCTCGACCTTTGGGTCGAGTGGGAGTAAATAGGATCCCAAATCTTTAGTTGCCTTTCTTGAATAAGGAAGTTTGAAGATGTTTTGGCACTCAGTGGATTTTAATGTTTAAAGGTTTCTTTGGAAACTCTACTACGAAGGCTAGAATTAGAGTTTGAATGTTTATCAATGAGTTTTTCTTCTTTCTAGTTTATCTTGGTTGTATGAACAATTTCTATCCTATAATAAACGAGTTTATTTTCTATCCTATTTGTTCAAACAGATCCCAAAAATAATCTATACGCTCTTACTAACTCGCGATTCTCCAATTAACATCTAATAAACCATCGGGTTAGAAAATGTCCCTATTGCCACTTTTAATTTAAACTAACACTACAATAAAACTTTTCAAGCTTTAAGGCAGCCTTGAACTCCATTGATAGACGCCATTTTCTGGCTCACTTAAACACGTTTCAATGCAAAAACGGTTCCACTAATCGTTACTTAGAAGAGGCACGTAGGGAACTGCACGGCGGTTTGAGTCGTATAGGGTGTCTTTATAGCTGAAACACGTACTAGTACCTTTCATCTCCAAGCCACTCCTCTTTTCGGACAGCCTCTGCCAACCTTACTTACTAGAATTCAACCTTGAACTCTCATGCCACACTTCTTACCTCTTAATTTCGACAATGGCCCATGAAGAAACCCGGTTTATTTCGGCGGGACGAGCATAGAAGAAATGAATTGGAGCCGCGAGCTGTCCCTATACTTATACGACCTCAACCTAATTCCTTTCCATGGCGCTTACAGAGTCGACCCCTGCTTGGTTGTGCCTCGCCATCCCGTGCAGTGTCGGAGTGACATGAAGCCACGGACTTGCCCACCATATATATGCACCATTTGGAGAAGACCTCACAGCATTTGGTAGAAAGGGGGGTTTCACTTCCCCTCATGTGCCATGCAGGGTTGAATCCGATTGACGGAATATAGGCGGCCTGGTCGGTTGGGTTGACCGCCTTGAGCCACGTTTTGGTGATCGGTGGAGCGAAACGGCATCTACCATTTGATCGAGATGACGAGGAATTCCCCATCGGTGGCCTTGGTCTTCTCGACGGCCATGTTTTGGGAACACCACCACCCAAACACCTTTGATTTGGTGTGACCCCGTGTCCCAGCTGTTAGACATGGCCAAACTTTTTGGGCTCAGTATCGAATGGTGGTGGACATCACCGGCGATGGAGGCGACTCCTATAATCTGTCTAGAGGTTAAGGAGGCAACCCGGTGCGGCTGCGAAGGTGGAACATTAATGACTTCATCGAGCATCTTGCTTTCGGTCATTATCACAGGTATTATCTGTCAGTTTGCAGGGACCATTGCTCGGGAACATGTATATTTCTGACGGATTCATATCAGAAACATCAAATGTGTCAGCCGAAGTGGTTTTCAGTGGCCTCCGCCCTTCACTCGTTCAATGATACAGCTATGGGGCCGTTCGTCTTGGCTCCATATTTATCATATGATACACAAATGGCCCATACTAAGCCATTGTTTTGAACTTCAATGAGCCCGACATGGATGCTCCGGATCGCAGTGGTACTTCCCTAGCCTCGGGGCTCCAGGACCTTGGCTTTAGCGGCATTGCAGATCCACTGCAATCAGTTGAAGTCTTCAGCTGCGATGAATTCCACCCCCGACCATCTACCTTTATTATTTCGGGAGTGCGAACGAGGACGATGGAGGAATAGAGAGTGTGTCACGGGACATATCCACAGTTCAGCGTAGGTCTTTCCTTGAAGGATTGGGGAGGCGACCGACTATTGTTAGAAACCTTTATTTGCATCTATCCCGAGGATCTTTCACAGGGCATTAGGTCGTGCATCCTGAACTGCCCACAGGGTCGGGTATCACCTAACTACTTGTGTCGTCGGTTGAAGTCTTCTCCAGGACCATTCAGAGTCAACGCATTTGAAAGGCATAAATGAAATGGAGAAACCTCATTCGAGATTGGCCATCGAGATGCCCGAGGTGGCGAGGCGGAAGAGGTTACTCGTGGTGCGGAGTCTTGGCATAGGCGATACCTTCAATGTCCAATGCACTCGAGGGTTCGCCTCTCTTGGTGGGAGACAGTATGCGGAGCGATTTCAGAGGATCCCTCAAGCGGAATGCTGGGCTCTTTAAGCATTTTAGCATTGGAGGTTCCATGGACATTGCCGGTCCACAGACCGCTGCCTTGGAATTGGGCATAAAATAGAAAGTACTCCATTGGTAAGCCTCTTGTCCCTTTGTCATGAGGATTACTTTTTCCATTTTCCATTATCCATTATCAGTTCAAGTGGAACCTTACGACGGTAATGACACGAAGTCTCTCGGAGATGATGGTGAGAAGGAGGTTCGACGGCACATTCGCCCTGTTAGTGTCCAGGCCCTCCGAGAAGGGCGAGGAGAAAATTGGTGAGGCCAAGACAAAAAGCAAGGAAGGCCGGCCCTCGGCTCCGATTTTCATTCTCCGGCAAAGAGAATGGGAGAAGCGGGTCTTCGGCTCTTTTGCTCAATGTTCTTGTCAGAGGAAACTCACTATGCTTCACATTAACCTCCTCTAGTAAGTCTTTTCTCTCTCTAAAAACCATTTTGGTTTTCTGTCAGTAAACCATTATTCATGATGGTGGTTCTTTACGTCCCTTCGAGATAGGCCTCGAAAGAAGAAGACGATCCATTGGGGGAGGGGAAGATGAAGTAGAAGAAGAAGGCTCTGATTCCCCGAGGCACCGTCTCGCCGGTAACGTATAATCTTTGAAGGGTTTTGTTGAATCCGATCCAACCTTTCCTTTAGTTTTGGTACTAAATGTTTCTTTTCGTGTAGGTTGACACTTTTAACCCAACACAGGCTCCGAGCTTAACTTGGAGCCTGTAGGCCCTTTCCCCGGCTCGGTTTAGGGACATTGACACAAACGTCCACACTTTCAGTTGGGCGTGTGGAGGCCTGCGGCGGCCCGAGCCTGCGGAGAATAGTCGAGATTCGGATAGGCGTCGTGAGGTCTTTGGTTTGTTTTCTTGGGGTCCAGAGACGAGGAGAGGAAGATGGGTTGAGTCTCAGCGGGATTTGAGTTATGATCGAAGAGTGAGAATGTTTCTTATTAATAACACCCCCTCGCTCACTTGTCATTATAAAATTACGCCAAGTGGCTCTAACTTGTGTTAATGTCTTTGCCAAGTTGAGCTTTCTTCTCCAAAGCTGCAGCGGTGGCGGCCCTGCAATGGCGGCTTCCTTTGCGAAACTCAACCCGTTGAGGTTGCGGAGCCATCAATGGCTGTTCCTCGAAGCCCTCCTTCCGGGTCACAGACCTTCCATCATTCTTCGGCTAGCCGGGCTAAAAAGGCTGAGTAGTGGGCCTCACCGGAACTTCTCAAGAGATATTGAAGATGCACCAAGAACATAGATGAAGTCTTGGGTCGGCCAAAACTTTGTCTGGATGCGAGTGGCGAGGCTTGACCATCAAATTCAAGATGTCATTAACACGGTTGGCACAAGTCAGTTTGCTTCTAAATTTGTTCTAGTTCCTTCCTCTCTTGCTTGACCATCATTGGTCAAGCGCGTCGAATTTTGGAAAAGTAACTACCAAGGCAAGAGGCTCATGCCTTTATTAGCTCTCATTCGAAAGTCTTCCCGGCTTGATCCTGCGGTGGAGGAATGCTACATGATCGGTGATGAGCTATCCCGCCGTGCGGATAGGCTTGAGGGACCTCACGCTAGCGAAGTCAATTTCTTGAGACCCAACAATCAGATTTGGAGGAGAGGCACGCTTGAGGTCGGAAACTTGACGCCAATATCTCTCTTCAAGCTCCAAATTCAAAAAGTTTGCTCAGTGAAGGAGAAGGGAGTGAGGCGAAGCAGGGCCGAAGGTTCTTGGAGGCGGGTTAGGAAATGAGTTTGAGCAATGTAAACTTTTAGCTGCTCTCTCTGAATTTTGGCTTTCCCTCTTTATAGCTTGTTTGTAGGTTGTAAGAACAACTCTTGTCTTATAATAATATAAGTTTATTTTCCTATCTAATATTGTTTCAAACAAAGCCCTTACAAACTTACTAATCGGAAGTGACTCCAAATAAATATCTCTAACATCGAGAGAGTTGAAATATTTTTCAAGGAACTTCCCATTTAGCGGAATGTTAATGAACTCCACCCATCGATCTTAACTTATATGCCAAGCGATCACACGATCTATCAAAAAGGGTCATTCCCAAGTTGGACTCCTTTCCAAATCTGCTACTTGAGTTCGAATGGAAGGATAGCCTTCCATACTAGCTCATCGGGTTGGAAAGCTTTCCCTTTTACCTTTTTGTTATATACTACAGCCCTTAGATTGCTTGCACACGAATTTTATTCAAGGCTTGAGTCGGACCTCGTCCATTTTCTACCTCTTGGCACATGGCTTGTAAATACTCATCGAGTGTAAACCATATTGGTTCGAACTGCGAGAGACATTACATTAATTTCCATGGGTAGCACGCGTCTTGGCCGTAAGTTAGAGCAAACGGTGTGGTCCTGTACCGGACCTTTTAGAGGTCAGAATGGAGGCCCACAAGTGTCCCACAACTTCTCATGCCAGACTCTGCTTGGATTATCATGATCATCTTTTTTGATGATGTTCACCAAGACCTTATTGCTTGCCTCGGCTTGTCCATGGTATGGATAGTAAGGACTTGAGCGTATTAGCTTGATCTTGAATTCTTATACATAAACTCGCCAGTTGCTGGGCTAAAAAAGATGATGCTATCGGTTACGATAGTTTCTAGTATCAATATACATCGCGAAAATCTTACTTCTTATAAACTTAGTAACCTACACGAAGTGATTTTCTTGACGACCACGGCTTCCGCCCATTTGGTGAAAGTAATCGGTAGCTCTTATGATGAACATATGTCCCTTGGAGGAGGAGGATAAATGCTGTCCAATGAAATCCATCGCCCCGGCCCACTGCAAGGGCTACGACTGACCACGGGGGGTTCATCGGGATGGGCGGAACATGAAGAGGGCCATGTTTACGGCACTCTTCACATCCTTTGGCATATTAAAGCGATCTTTCTATTTTGGCAAAAAATAGTCATATCTTCGTATTGCTTGGCCTGTTACCATCCCAACTTGATGAGCGCCCTGGGCTTCTTTCATGAACCTCGGCCATTATCTTTATGGATTCGGTAGTTTCCCAAGCATCTTAAACGAGAAACCCATATGGTGTTTTCGACTAGATCTTTATCCCATATCGAATAATTTATTATTGGAACCCTCGAGTCTTCATTGATGGATTGAGTTCTTAGCTTCCTCTCAGGTACATTGATGGATTGTTGAGATAGTTTTATTATTGGAACCTACAGTCTTGACTTCTAGTTACATTGCATAACATCCATCGAAACTCTTTATCAAATCTGAGAGGAAGTGATCTTGTTTGGACTTCAACCCCTTCCTTTGGTTTGACCAAAGCGTACTGAGGGCAATTTGGGCCATGTCATTGGCGGCCAAGTGCTAGCCGAGGGATGTGTTATGCCGATGTGCGGTCTTCCCGGAGTTTCCACCAAGTATCGACGACACATATAACTAGCCATTACCAAGTTTTGCACTTGTATTTCTTTGTGTCTTTGGTTGATGACTATTTCAGAATCACCAAAGATGTCTACACTTGGTGCCCAGAAGCTCAATTATGGCCTGACCGATGATGAGTGCTTCATATTCGGCTCGGTTGTTAGTCGGGCCATCGAAGTCCATATGGAATGAGAAATGATAATGATCGCCTTTGGCAGCAACGATACTATCCCACACTTTTGAGGAGGCTTGGCTTGTGGGGAACGTCAAAAACAGTTGCCAAGGAGTGAGCCATAAGCGCTGATGTCCTTGGCAATTTCGAAAAACATCCACTTTTATTTTACGATTATGAGGCTGGATCTTGCCCGATTCCAGATATCTTAGGAGGTTTGCTCTTTCAATGCGTAGGAATTGCTTGGATGTGATACTTAAAAAAAAGTGCGCAATGGCTTGCCACTTTAATAGCCTTAAGGCACATATTGAAACGAGAATTCGGCCAGGCTAACATCCATTTTTCCAATCGCCGGCCATTTAGCTTGGATAACATGTATTTGACCACATCGGTATTAGCAGTATGTGGTGTGTATGGCAACATGTAATGCTACTGAGTTTGACAGTTTACATGGAAATATAAAGCTAAGCATAGCTTCTCTATCGGGGTATACCTTGTTTCACATCCAGTCAGAACTCATAACTAGGTAATAGACCGCATGCACCTTGCCACCACTCATTGTCTTGGGCAGGAGGCGCACAGTGATTCCTCACGAAAGGCGGTATATACGGCTTAAGGGGGTTTCCCTTTCTTTGGTGGCATCAGCACGAGCGGGTTTAGCCATGTAGTGCTTTATCTCTCCAAAAGCTTTCGTGACCGACTCACAGATTTCAAACTTTTATTGTTCCTTGAGCTTTAGCGAGTGGGAATAAGGTTTAAGTTTTCGGCCAAATTTGCTATGAACACTCCCTCGAAAATTGATCTTTCCTAGTAACATTTGGAGTTCTTTCTTATTTCATGGTGAGGGTGCGTCTATGATTGCCTTGACCTTATTCTTGTACACACATATACCTGCTTTGATGAACTAAAAATCCTAAGAAATTTCACATACACTTACCCCCAGGCACATTTCTTGGGTTCATTTCAATTTATCTGACCTCATCCTCCCTAGCACTTGTCTTAAGTACGCTAGGTGGTCTATGTCGGACTTGGATTTAACCACTACATCGTCGATATGAGCCTACAAAGTTCATGTACAAATGGTCATGGAAGATGGCATTCATGGCCCTTTGATATGTAGCCCCACTTTTTTTCAAGCGAAAGGGCATGACTACATATTCAAAAGGCTCCAACATGACGGGACATCTTGTCTTTGTTTATGAATATCTATGACCATTCGATTTGATTATAACCACGACATATTTCCATCCATGAAGGATAGGGTACATGGTTGGTGAAGCATCAATAGACATGTCTAACATAGGCATCGGATAGGAAATCCTTGGGAGTAGCATCATTAATATTTGTAATCAATACAAACTCTTATTGCCTTAGTCAAAACTTTTATTACAAGTACAATGTGCTTGACCATTCTACATACTTAGTAGGTCTAACTTGAACCTTCGAGAGAAGTTTCTTTATCTCTTCTGCACTTTGTCTTCAATCTCCTTGGACATCCTCTGGGTCTTGTTGAAGGCCGGCTTATATCCTTCCTCGATTGGCATTCTATGCTCTACCAAGGTTGAGTCAACACAGCATCTCATCGTAATGCCACATGGCGATCCTTGGGTGTCGGCGGCTTATTAATTTCATTTCGATAATTCACATGACAACGAGCCACTAATCCTTATTGGCCTTGAATCTGCCACAGTGCCTAGCTCAATAGTTCTAAGGGATCCTGGACCTCTAGCATTGGTTTGCTCCAGGCTCTTTCGAAACGAGCTCTAGCACCTCGAAGCTTGGCTCAAACTCTGTGCGCGATCTGGGTCATTATGTATATTACATTGTCCTGGCCATTGTATCAATAGTTGATATGTTCAAGGCTTGAATAGTATCTTCTTTGGTTCCGGTACTAGCATGATTTCATCCATCTCTCTGGTAGAAATCTCTTTTAGTGCCTGTTCCTTTCCGTACTCCACAACACTGGATCGGTGATCGGATTGCCATCTTTCGATCCTTTCTATAAATTGTACTTATCACTGTGAGCTTGTAGGCTCGGGATTAGGAATGTAGTCGGTCCCATTCCTCACGGGTCATCGATGTACCCTCAGTTAGGAGCCGGAGCCGTCCTGTGTGGGGCAGCCGTCTTCATTAACTCTGTACATCGGAATGTCCGCATTATGGAGTTGTAGAAGTTCGCCTCGATATCTTGGTGCCGAGAAAGACGAGTAGTGGATCGGCTTTGTACTGACTCCCGAACCCTTCGACTGCTTGAAGGTTCTTCGTGATATATGACGATACGTAGGTGAAGTAAATGGTATGCATGAGCGATGTATCCAATCCCTTCCCGGTAAGGCGTATGCGAGGTGCTTTCATGCGAAAAATACCACCGTGATTTTTCTTCGATCCCAAGTCTACTTCCAAAGGTACAACAACATAGGTTACGGTGATACCCCAGAGATCAAGTGTAAATAAGAAATAAATTTGAATAATTTAAAGATCCAAGTGTAAACAAGTGTACGGGTAGAAAGAATAGTTACAATAACGGTCTGAAAGTACAGACTCTGAGTTTTTACAGTACAGAATTTAAAGCTTGTCATACCACACCGCCTCAACGTAGACGGCTCCGGCCACTTAACCTGGAGGAGGCGCAAAACAAAAGGTGAGTGGGCCATAGTTATTTTGTAAAAACCTTTCTTTTTAGAAATAGTAACCCCTATTTGTAAAATCAGAGAGTCTGAAGTTTCGGGCTTGTTCTTGAAAACGTACTATAATAGTAGGTAGAGAAAGTCAAGGTAAGTATGGAAATACTTACCATCAGAAACTTGGCGAGGGAAATACTTAGTTCGGCATGAAAATACTTTATCCAAAGTTAGTAAAAATAAGATTATACGGAAACCGTAAATCAGCTAAATATCGTAGCATCGGTGGTAAAATCACGGTCAAAACTATAAGATGACCTTCGTTTAAAATTTGTAACACACGGAATTCATACGGAGTATATTGCATCATGAGCAGTAGATGACATAAATAATGATGCGCTCGTAGCCTACGATCACGTGGCGGCGCATAAGCGCGTCACAACGGTTAGTCACCCCATCGACCTAGAGCAGTAGCCTCTTATGGATCCATAGTGAGCGTGCTCAGTGCGTGTGAGCAATCATGTGAAGGGCTGGTCACGGCCTCGGACGAGTCACCGGTGACCCAACAGGGTGAGCCTTCCTAGTTGGAGGTGTGCAAAAACATGCCACGGGTGTTTTAAATAAAACAAGTGAGGTAATTTCCCTTTTTGGGATGGCAACCACCGATATGGTGATGTATAAGGTATTCTCGGGTGCCGTGCCCGAGATACCAAGCGTATAAACATGTACGTGAAATACCAAAAATACGCCACATGGGTACCAAAATTGTAAATACCAACTTAATGGTAAATAGGTGAACCCAAAAATACGGTAGAAAATTACCATTTCCAAGAGTTCACCCATCGGCCCAAAGGCCACGCATCAGCGGGTATAAAAACCCAAGCGCACAAGTAGGGAATAAAATAATTAATTCCTAAGCCCCCTAAAAATAGGGCCGGTTCGATACTAACGATAAGCATACAAAATGATACGGGAAATCACCAATTTAATGGTATAATTCTCAAATGGAAATATGACCCAAAAACCCACTAATTTCCAAGGCCTAACAAAATACCGATACGATCTAGTAAACCAAGTAAATACTATGAAGTACGAGGTCTACAAATCTGGGGGCAATTACTAAATTAAAGTTATTTAATAGTGTAGGCATAAAATAAGGTTTGTAACAAAGTATAGTAATAATCAATTTAAAAGCATAGGCAAAACCCAAATTAATATTTAAAACATGCAAAACAATTATTTTAGGTAAGGAAGGGGCCCACTCACAAATACCGAAGCCGGGAGATCCAAGCTGTGTCCTCCGAGCCGCCACGGGTTGCCAAAACCTATTTTAAAACCCACAAATTAGTAAAGTACTTTCAGTACAAAAGAAACGGCGTTGGGAAGCCGAAACGGAGTTTCGGGGTCAGGCTTTAAGCCGCCGCCGTGAGCCGCCACCATGTGTCACCGCCACTGCTTGCCGTTTAGCCTCACGCGCCGCCACTTGTATTTTATTGAGTCACACACGCTACTCCCGCGCCGTCTGCAGCAGTGAAGGAGCTTCAGCAGCGCGGCCACGCTACGCTCGCGCGCCTTCTTTGTTAGTTAAAGTTAACGAAATATTCAACCGGCGTTAAGAATATTCCGTTAACGCCGTTAGAGTTAATGGAAGGAATGTCCCGGTCCGACAAAATTACGAACCGGTTTCTGGCGGCGTCGGCGCCGTCTCGTCTTCAACCTCTTTCCGATCGCGGCGGCAGCGTGTGCCATCGTATGGCGGAAGCCCCGGGAAAGTTGCGAACGTTCAATCTTCACCATTTTCATATTTACATCAAAATGAAGAAATTTGGAGTTAAGAGTTGAATTTACCAATTTAGGGCCCAAAATCGTAGAAGTTGGCCGGGTTTGGAGAAATATGTCCACGTTTGAAATAGCCGATCTCCGAAGCTTGATTCTCGGCCATGCGGGGCTTGAGCAAGGTCCCACAGGACCTTGGGGAGTTGAATGAGTGACCGGATTAGGGGCATCGGGTCAAAATCGCGGCTTCGTCGGGAAAAGTTGAACTCCGATGAACAATTTCACGGTTACGGGTTTTAAACTTCTGGGTTTCGGAGGCTCAAATTACACTCGCGAAGTCGGGTTTAGTTGGCCGGCAGGATGGCCCAAGGTGAGGCTTCCGGAAGCCCCCTTGAGTGCCATTAGAGATTTACGGGTTTTGAATCTCACGGTTTGGGTTCACGTAGTTCGAGCTCTGGCTCGGTTAATGGTTTCTGAAAGTTTGCGGGTCGAGAAAATGGCTCGGGGAGGGGGATGATAGGCACGGGGTGCCTTGAGAATTTTTCTGTGTGTTTTTGTTTTCATTGGTTTCGTGCAACAGGGAAGAGAGGAGGAAGAAGAAGAAAGGGACACGATCCAGAATTTTAGGTATTGGCCACATGGGCCTGCAGGTCAATGGGCCCAAGCCCAAACAATTCAAAACTTGTCCAAAACAAAATACGGGAAACGTCGAAAACCAATGCCCGTAAAATATTCGTTCGGAGTCCGAACGACGTCCCGCTCGCGTCTACGAGTTCGTATCGACGAGCACGTCAAGAAAATACAAGTAGAAGCGTCGTACGTGTTATGACGCAAAAGTCAACCGAAAGGTCAACCAAGGGCAAAATTGTCATTTCACATCTCCGGGAATAAAATAGTATTATTTCCCGGTACGGGGTGTATCATGTACACAATTTTTTTTGTAAATAAACGAGAACATCTCAATCGACAATTGAATATTCATGTAGATGAATTTGCATAGCTGAACACTGTTTGCATCATCATCATCCATGGGTGTTTATTCTTTTTTTTTTAAATGGTGTTTTATAAAAATTTATAAAGCTTTATAAAACTCCAAAATGGTGTTTTAGCCAACTCTTCAACAACTTGTTTGCGTTTTTGAAGTAGAGGCACATATGTGTGCATTGCATTTGAAAACCCCATCATGTTGCACTTGAATGATATGTAGCCTGCAACATTTGACTTCTTTGTTTGTATCAGACTCTTTTTTGCACACATTTTGTATCTCAATTTCTTTTGTTCGACTTCTAGAATTGGTTGATTTTGATGCTCTGCCTGCATATTCACTAATAAACATTGTTTAAAAAATTAGTGGCAATCTAAAGTTATAGAAATAATAGCAGCATGGAAGTTGTATAAACTGTGGCAATAGTGTAGTTGTATAAATAATGATAGTGGTTGTGTGGAATTCTAGTGGTAGCAAACTGTAAAATGAAAGTCACTCCAGTGGTAACAAACTGTAAAAATAGTTGGTGTATGAAGTTCTAGAAATAGTGTATAAATCTAGAAATAGTGTGAAGTTCTAAAAATTGTGGAATGTACAATTTCATAATTAGTGACAGTGGTTGTATAATTGTAAATAGTGGCTATACGAAGTTCTAGCAATAGTGGTTGTATACTTGTGAGTTCTAGAAATAGTGGTTGTATACTCGTGAGTTCTAGAAATAGTTGATGTATGAAGTTCTAGAAATAGTTGATGTATGAAGTTCTAGAAATAGTTAATGTACGAAGCAAACAATCAATTTTAACTAAAACAAAATTGGACAGTAGGTTTGATACCCATTCTATATTTTTTAAAAATTGGACAGTGGGTTTGATACCCATTCTATAATTTTAAAAAATTGAACAGTGGGTTTGATATGCATGTAAGAATTGAATCACCAAATTGGACAGTGAGTTTGTTACACGAAATCATAAATCAAAAGATCGAATCACCAAATATTCATTGAGAATTCTAACAAACCCACTGTCATGAATTGAAATCGAATCACCAAAATTTCAATTGCACAACCACTATTTCTAGAACTTCAAAATCGAATCACCAAAACCAAAATTTGTTCGAAACATAATGTAGTAAGAAAATTGAGGGATTTGTACCTTGAATTTCTGGGATTTGCTTTTGGTAGGATTTGTTGAAGATGAACAGCAAAATCTGGGTTATGCTTTTGGCGGGATTTGTTGAAGAAGAACAGCGAAATCTAGGTTTTACTTTTGGGTTTTTTGCTTTTCGCGGGATTTGTTGAACAAGAACAGCGAAATGTGGGTTTTTCTTTTGGATTTTTGCTTTTCGCAGGATTATTTGAGCAAGAACAGTGAAATCTGTGTTTTGCTTTGTAGGAGAGTCGAAGTTAATAGGAGAAATATGGGTTTATAGATGGACAATGGTAGAAATCTGGGTTTGTAGGGAACGATGAACAATTGTAGAAATCTGGGTTTGTAAAAATCTGTGTTGAAGAAGATTGAATTGATGGCAATTTCGTAAATAATGAGATTTTATTTTAACGGAAGTATGTTAACTTCTGTTAGGGGTATTGGTTGGAATAAATTTTGATTTGTTTGTTGGGCTTCGAATCAAACCCATGCATTTTTAAATTTTTTGGCCTGTTTTACTAAAATTTTGTCTTTTTGATTAAAATTTTTGCCTTTTTCATTAAAGAAAGTTATTAAGGTGCTTTTGGTTAAAAAAAAAAATATAATTGTCCTTTTCATTAAACCTCCCTTAATAATATGATGCAATTAAGTAAATAACAATTAAAAAATTGAATTAAATGCATATAGTGGGTAAATATGGTAAGAAAAGAAATTAACAATCAAGACCTAAAATACTCACCTCAAAAAAAAAAAAAAAGAAGGAAAGTTTGCTTACTTGAAACTTTAGTCAAATGGTTTAATTTCAAAATGAAAAAAAATATTAGTTTTTTCCTAAAATACAATGATGCATTTGCGTTTATATATGGAACTTTCTACAATGTAGATGACTTTGTTTCCTTGATCAAATCCTGAAAATCCTTACTATAAAAACCCTAGGGCCATAGGATGTTCTATGAAACCATACTATATAATGTTGGAATAAGAGAGAGTTGTAGCTATAGGGCAATTGAAAAACGCTGAAGAGAGAAGGGCATGGCGACATTCGCGAGGAAGTTCTTTGTGCTTGTTTTGTTGCTCATCATCCTTTTAACTTTTGGTAATTAAGTACTCTCTCTCCCTCATACACAATAAACACAACACAATTATGTAGGAAATTAGAGTATTTCTTTATGGATAATACTTGCATTAGAGTATTTTTTTTTACTGCATTAGACGATATTGAACTCTAAACCTATATTCATCCTAAATCATTACCCCACCGTCCCTATTAATTAACCCCAAGGGCTTGATTTTAACTGTACAATTATGTGGATTATGAATTAATATTTTCTGCTTAATTAGTATAATTATCTGTATTAATCCAATCTTTTATATATCATTTTGTATTATTGACATGCAGATGAGACAGTGAAGAATACCGAAGCTATTGAACACAAAAAAATGAAGAATACGAAAGCTATTCAAATTGGGGATTGTACGACGAAGTATAAACTTATTGGCCTTTGCCGCAAGACCCGCATCTGCAATAGGAAATGCATATATCAGGGTTATGAGGGCGGCAAATGCTCCATGTTCCTCTGCACGTGCCACAGCCCTTGCCCTTCCTAAAATAATTCTTTAAAATCTTTAAAAAGAAATTATCATGCAAATTGCTAGAAACTGCAGTTAGTGTGGTAATGATAGTATTATTTTAAGTTTATAATGATTAAATAATTGAGTTAGCGATCTTGTTAAGGTACATTATGTGTATCATGAAGTAAGATGCATGAGATTTTCGTCATGAATCAATGAAATTATTACTTGGAGTGACTTCTTTCATAGGAAAATACTTGCATCCCCCATGTGGGAGATGCATATATCTTCCATTTACGAATAACGTATCTTGACCGAATAAAATCAACGATCAAAACCATTCAATTTCTTAATCTTTATTTGAAAATCACCCCTACAAAAAGTCATTCGGATTGGAGATTGTTTTATCATTCAAACGTATAGAACAAATCGACGGTGTAGGAACTACGTAACATATTCATGATGAACCGTCCATTTATTTGATACTTTTGAATGACTAAATAATTTCTTATTGAAATGATTTTTTGTATGGGTGATATTCAAATGAAGATTAAGAAATTGAATAATTATGATCGTTGATTTTATTCGGTCAAGATACGTTATTTGCAAATGGAGGGATATGTGCATCCCCACATGGGAGGATGCAAGTATTATCCTTTTTTATATGAACAATGCTTCGCTACTTAAAGATAAGTAGGAACTCTTACTCAAAATTCTTTGTGTCTGATTTTTAGAATTTTGTGTGTATGATCAGAACCGTTCATATTATAAATCACTTTGTAAAGATCATCTTTGCAAAAACTAAATTAAAACTAAGGTCTTTAAGTCAATCAATTGTAGTAAATAGATAGACGGTTTGTAATACTTTTACCATTTCCGTCTATCTGTTTTTATACAGTTCGATGACTAAACGACATTAGTTTTATTTGAGTTTTTGCAAAAATGATCTTTATCAAGTGATTTATAATATAAACGATTTTGATCATAAGCACGAAGTTTTGTGAATCAACAATGAAGAGTTTTGAGTATGAGCTCCTACTCATCCTTTGAGTAGCCATGTATTATTCTTTTTATATATATGCTATAACTAACGCTTTCTACCGTTTACTACAGATCATGAGTACTATTTTGAGCCTGTTGAGGGCAATTGTAAGAAAGATCAATTTCATAACTAGTTTATACTAATTTTCTACACAATCACAATCTTTTTCCATGCCGAATGCCATCGCTACATTATATTGAGCGTGTTAGAGGCAATTTTCCTTTGGTGTTATCACACTTGGATAAAAGTTCATGATACGCAACGAGAATATATATATATATTAACCAAAACGCATATTTCAACATCAAAAGAACATAGATATTACCTTCGATTAGAAAAATTACAGCTCTCAAAATGGACCAAATTTTTTAGACTAATCGTAGGAGAAATGTTATAGCTACAGACTGAGGAGAGAAGATAAATAGTTTTAGAGAGAAACCCTATTTGGAATAAGACCAATATCTATGTGGTTAATACCCTTAAAAATTGTATTATTTCCTAAAGGGGTGTGTAAAAAATCATTTTCCTTTCTTAAATATATAAGACAGCTACTGTTTTATTTTTTATATTTTTTGAAAATAAAGAACATATCAAAAACTACCCAGCTAAAAATCTGAAACAGAACTGTGAATCACATTACTAAACAACAACAAAAGTTGAGGGCTTTACAAATAAATAGAATAAATATTGAGATTTATTTCTAAACGGTGTTCTGTTTGGGGGCTTAATGCTAAGCCCTTTGTTTTTTTTTTCCCACGGAAGGCACATCGGCGTTGCCTTACAGTGTAAAAGCTTGTTATTTGTAGGTATGCAATAAAGTTGGTCAGAACGACTCATAGCCAATGGGGTTTAGATCCATATTGTTCGCGAGCCTTTCGCGGGGGTACAGGCTAGGAGCACACGAGTCGGCCCGTCTATCGGTCCGAGCCTTTCTATTGGCGTTTCTGCCACAACAGGCGTCACTTATGTCCCTTCAGAGGGATGGTCGTGAGACCTTTAGTTGGATGTTTGTTGTCAGGCGTGCCACTATTGGCTTCTGCCAATAGAAAGATGTAATATATATTAAATACTTGCGCCACAAGTAATATAACTTCCGTTCATCGGATTGGGCGACTTAATTAGATAAGTTCAGTTAGGTTCTTTTTATTGCCTTGCCTATTAAGGACTTTATTCTCTCTCGATGTTTATACCAGAGATTGCTTGAGATAGGATTTTGTCATAAACTGGTTATAACAAAAATGCCCCACGCTCGCGCATACGTAAAGGTAAAGACGATAATTAAAGACTGAATGTAAAGACTGTAATTGAAGTGCTTTAAAGTAAAAACTTGTAAGTAAAGGACGATAAGTAAAAACTCGTAAGTAAAGAGCGATAAGTAAAAACTCATAAGTAAAGAGCGATAAGTAAAAGCTGGTAATGAAAGACTTTAAATAAAAAGATTAATGTTATTACATTTAAAGCTTGTCATAGACTGAACAAATGCCCATCGGGTTGATATTTGTTCCATCGGGATAGGTTTCTAATCTATCGGGATGACTTTAAGGTTAGTTCCTTTAAAGGGGGTGATCAAAGACTCTCTGGCCTATGATTCTCAATCGATACTATCACCGGTTTGGTTGGATAGCAGAGCTAAATTCACTACTCCACTGGGGAGTTTAGTGTTGGAAATGTGCCCTAAATCCAATCATATGATGATACTTTACGGAATTTCAAATGTTAAGCTAATTTAGTTTGATATAAAGGGCAATGATTATTGTTTAAAGTAGTCTCATATAAATGTTATATGCTTAAACAATAAGTCAAGGAATATGTGCTTATGAGAATGTAATCTAAACAAGTTAGGTTCGTAGACCATTCTCATTCATTGACATATCCTAAACGTTCTTGATCATAGGATTGTCAATTGGGCATTAACGGTCCCGTTAAGATCGGTACATGTTATATCTTCTCTCGGTGAGAGTGGCTAGTCTCGAGTCATTGGTGTAAGTGACATCAAGATAAGCATGTAGGTGCTCGATAGGAATGAGTTCACGAGACGCGATCAACGTGAGTTTTCATGATCATGTCACATGAGAACTCATAGTTGGGATATAATGCAAATTAGTCCTTTGACACGAGGCATCACGGTTGTCTTGTGGTGAGGTCCTTAATCTTTTGATTATGTCAAAGGCACCCCATCCGAGGGGTGTCCACGCGGCATCGTTGGGGTTAAGCTACTTAGCCATGGAGGCAAGTGAATGCGCAACAAGGGATCTAACCTTCCAAACCGTTTGAGGGAGAATACTTAAGATATGATTAAGAATCTCGGCGAGTATGAATAAGGTTTTGGAAGTCGTTCCAAATCATATTCAATGTAATCATATAAGTAATGGAATCACATTGGATAGTTGACATGAATAAACTATCAAACCAAACAGTAGTCGAGAGTATTGTATTAGAGAAGGACCGTATTGCATTGCAATCCCTAGCGAATAGGTTTCTCCACCTCTTCGATTAGCTTGGGTAGCCACGACATGCTTGCTAGGTGTCACTCATGGTTTGTGGATGCCCTATAAGTGTATAATCACTTAAGGGAAGAATTGAAAGTATGTTTCAATTCGGAAATGATTTGAAAAGAGTTCTAATCCTCACTTACCTCGCTAAAAGGAACCTAATGGATCGCACCTGCCGCAGGTGTAAGGTAGAGTTTGATGCAAAGAATGGAGATGAGTAAGAATAATTAAATGGTTTAATTATTTATGGCAAAGAGATTAGTTAATATGTTAATTAATCAAACGAATAAGTTCGTTAAAGACCTCGGGTTGGTTTGGGCCACAAGGCCAATGGGCTTGAGCGTCAAGCCCATTGACTTAGGATTGTATGACTGACTTAATGACTAATGATACGTTAAGAATTCCAGGGCGCCAGACCAACATGGCCGGCTATAAGGGGAGTGTATAAACGAAACTTGCATTAATTGCAAGTTTGCCACTACAGCAATGAAATGCTATAAAGAAAGTTTATAACATTTTTTTCAACATAAGGGTTTCTTTTGGGAGAATGGTTGAGCATGAAAACCTCTCTTCTCTCAAAGAGGCTAGCTCCCTAGAGGAATTTAGCCACTAGCAATCTATTTCCTCTAGGACACTCATCTTCTCATCATGACTCTCCTTGGTGAAAGAGACTTAGAGGTTCCCTCCTTTGGGAACTTGGAGGAAACCAATTCTTTGTTCATCCTTCGAAAATGTTCTTGGAGCAAAAGAAGCTTGGAATGAAGGCCCCCTCTCCATGGGTGATTAGCCTTTGCCCAAGCGAAAGGAATCTCTGAGTATAAGAATTCACAACTCAAATTGTGCTTGAGTTTTGTTGACGGTTCCACCATAATCTACTAGGCTTTAGAATTTCTTGGGTAAAGTTTTGATTTAAGTGCATACAAGCATGATCCGCCAATTAATTGTTAATTGCATGCTAATGATGTTGCTTAGTGAACTTGGTTTTACGAAAATTTCCTTCAAGTGGTATCGAGCCTAGGTCTAGTAGATTGGTGAATCTTTTTGTGTTTTGTGTTTACATAGTTTGTGATTTAAATTTTGTAATTGTTACAAGATTTATTGTTGCTTGTTTGAATGTAAATTTTGTTGGAAAATTTGCCATCTCAAATGTTGTAGATGTAGTTCATATGAGCATGAATTTTGGAACTAAGAATTTGGTGCCATGAATTTTGGGAAATTCGGCCAAATCCAAAAGGTTGGATTTTGGGTTCTTGTTTGACTTGTTAAAATGGTTTTAATGTGACAATTGGAACCCCTAAGTGCCCTATTATGGTAATATGGTATTTCCCTAATGTTTGACAATTTTGGGAGTGTTTTTGGATGAAAATGTTCATGGAACTCTTGTGGGTTTTCATGAATGTTCTTCATTGTTCTTGAAATGTTCTTGGCAAAGACAAAAGTTTTGTGGTTTGATTCAAAATGTTTGTTGTTTTTCCAAAAGTTTTGGTTTGTGTTTGATTGGTGATGGGTTTTTTTTTTTTTGTTTGTGTTTGAAAAATTCTTCACACCATACCAATCAATTTTCCACACCAAATACCAATCTTACTTATTGAGCCATTCCTTGTCTCCACTAATTTCTCCCATTCCCTCACTCTCTTTCAAAACAGCCGGCCATCCCTATAGTGGGAGTGCTTTTAGGGCTTTTTATGCAATTACATAAAGTTTTGATACTTTTGTGTATTTGCACTTTGACCAGTTTGCGTTTTACGTAAAGGCCCAAAATCACTAAAGGGCAAATTGTTTGTTCCTTTAATGAAGTTTTTGTAAATGTTGAAATTTTTGGGTTCTAGTTGTAATAACATGAAGTATTGGACTTTTATGTTTTTACAAAAGTGACCCCAAAAGTTTATGTTTTTGCAATATGGCCCAATAGTTGAGGTTATTGCATTTTGGCCCAAATTGGAGAACAAATTGTTTTGTCTCTTTAAATGAGAATTGGATTTTCATTTCATTTAGCTCCATATAAAATCAATTCTGGATACAAAAACCAAATGAAAATGTTGCATTCATGTTTAATTAGTTAAAGTGTTAATTAATTAAAAATTTGATTATGAACCCTAAGCCTACGATAATTGAGCTATGTGAAGGCCGTTTCAAAATTGTTTGAACCATGGGAATGTGTAGATTAGTTTTGGTTGTAATTTGATTTGATCCAAATGTTGGCCAAAGAGCATAAAGCTCTTCTTTAAGTTGTGTGTACTTTCCTTTCTTGTTTTTATTTGATATGCATGAAATTGGAGTGAGAAGTTGGGGTCAACGCCCAATAATAAGACAACACACGTTAATGAGATTAAGCATTGCTATAACTAAAATCTGGCCCAATCACCGTCCCTAGTCCGTGATCCAACACTAGGCTCGTGTTGGATCAAATCAGAGTTCATAGTCATCCCTAAGGCCTAAGGCAACTATATAGTCCTTAAGCAGTGCAAACCTTATGTGTTAGTAGTACACCATATACTCTTGCTAAAAAACCGTTTTACAAGCTTAGTGGGAGTATTATATACTACTAAATCAATCAATGGACCAATAGTTGCAATAGGACCAAATTGTTTAATTTGATTAAAATGATAATTATATATGTGATGAGACCTAAAAACCCTCAACGCTAAAATATTAAGTTGATAAGCGTGGGAGTACTTTGAACACTCTCTTCCCGTGAGGCCTTCCACCATGGGTGGACTCCGAGCGTTGTGACTCATACACGGCTTCACCACTATCATGGGGAGTTCTATGTATGTGTAACTTGCCTAAAGGAGGTCCATTTAAACATACATGATGTTGTTGGGTAAGGGCCTTTCGCACATGGCCAAGATCATCATTGTGAGGCTATTCTTGAAGCCTACACGAACTGGCATGAGGTGGGAATGACTTAACTAAGTGCAATGATGCCAATATCATATCATTGTGAGGCAATCATTCTCTAGAGGCCAAATAAGATGGGTACCGGTAGATATGTAAATGAGTAAGTGTACTCTCTCATTATTATTGTTGTTGCTAGCCAAGATCATATCATTGTGCGGTGGCTTAGTAATAGTGAGCCTTCCCATACCCTACTAAGAGTTTCCTCCAAAAACTCTCGGGTAGATGAGGGATATGGAATTTGCTAAAATAGTGGGTGGTCTTTATTTGATTTAAAGACCTGGATCAAATGGCTTAAAATCAATCAATTTATATTCGTTATGTATTTATTTACCGATATATTTGCAAATGCTATCCTAAACTTGACAAAAAGAAAAAGCCTAAGGTCTTAGTTTCCGGACTTGGTACCCGCAATCCCATAGATTGTCTTGAATGGATTATATATGTACCTAAGTAGTCTCATTCTCACAATCTTCCTATTGATAACGTATCATTGGAAGAACTTGTTAGATAGTTGGAAATTATGTTTGGAACATAATGGTTGTTTGACAAAAATAGTCATAAAGATGGACTTATGATGATTTTGAATCATTAAATGTTAAAGTGTTAAACCAATTAAGGAGACGGAAACAAGGCAAGGACTTCACCTTTGAGTCCTTATCCAAATGGTTCACTAAGTTTATTGTAAACTATATAGTGAACAATAACCGCACTCTCTTCAAAATCGTTTGATGTATAACACAAATGAAATAAGTTTCAAGAGAGATAGTGGGAGTTTAGGGACCATGACTATTGTAGTCAATGGAGAAGTCATATGAAAGAAGGCAATATTAACTCCAAGGGAACAAACTTTCTTTATGAAAGGATGGACATTGGAAAGGGGTATTGCTAGTAATGACTTGCAAGTGTCAAGAACACATCTTTCGAAGGTGTTGTAAATGCTCTTGAATAATTCAAGGCCGAGTTGATTCTTACACTTGAATGCATGATTACGTATTTGTGACTATGTTTTTAATCGTTGTAAAAGTGTGGCAAATAAGAAGTAGAAGATTAATGAGAGAAGAGAAAGTACTTCACATTCGGAACGTGAATCAAATATAGATCTGCGAAACGGAATAGTACTTACTTCCTCATGAACTACCAAAGTAATTGGATTATTGTAATCTAATAGATTGTCTACATAGTAGAGATGATGTGGTAGTGTTAAGCATTTAGAATATAATGATGCTTAAAACCCAAGGTTACAAGGTAGTGACTAATCCCAAACTAAATTGTGACACCTCTATAGCATAAATTACTAGTTGGTCATAGATGGATGCTTTGGATCGTTAGATCCGGATCCAATGCCCTCTTGTTAAAAATGTATGAACGGGGAAATGTTCGAATCTTTATTCTTTTGGAAAGAATAAAGAATCACATAGTAGTTGAGGTTAATTCACTTAGATGTTAGTGGTACTTGACCACAACATAATACTACTCATGATATATGACATTCACAGAAGATCGCTCGGTTGGACTTCTCGTGTATTTTGAATAAACACAAGTCAGGAATACTTTGCAAAAGGTTTCAAAGAATTCAAGAATGTAAAAGTTGATGAGTAAGATGTCTAAAGTATGTACTTCCTTAGATTTGATCAAGGAAATATAACACTTTAGAAAAGTTTTTCTTGAAAAGATATCAAGGAAAATAAGCATCATAAGATAATAGTTTTTTTCTCCATTAGGAGAAGAACGAACTCGAATAAGATTTGGTTCGTTGGATGATTATCAAATACCCATATATAGGATATATATAGCTAAGACAATACGATTGTCAATTAGAATATCTTCAAAGTTTCATGACTTCATGATGTAGTCGGAAGAAAGACAAGTCTTAAGCATGTTAAGATTTGGGGTTGTGTGCTAATGAGCAATATTGTTTGAGAATTATCTTGTGGGATATCCTTAAATAAACCTTTGGATATCACTTCTATTAACCAACTAACAAATGTTGTTTGTTGGGTAGTTCATTGTAATCTACACTAGGATTTGCCTAAGATAGAGCAAATGAACGAGGAAATAGAATTCAAAAGAATAGGTTCTTTGAGAGACAAGATGATAATCAACAAATATAACAACCTAGTTCCAACACCTATAGCTCCAAGGTAGTCAAGAAGGATTTGTAAACCGTCTCGGTTGAATGGTTTGAACTTTATGACTTTGTCATAGAGTTACACCTCTTAATTCGAAAGAATTAAGAATGAAAATCCTTATGATTACATTGAGTGTGTATACGACACATATGGGAGCTATAATCAATTTTATGAGATATCAAATCGTTTGATTTCTCATAAAGATGTAGATTAATCTTTTTGTGTCTACAAGGTTTACAAAAGATTAGTGGGGGAGTTAATCATATTTCTAAATTTGAACATATATATATGATATATATTAATTTTAGAAATGAAAGAAATTCTTCTTCGTTAAAGTTATGACTTTAAACAAATAAATATGGGAGACATAGTCTATAAACATGGAATGAAATCTATAATGATAGATTTCAAGATATAGTGGATTATATCAACCCTAATGATAATGGACGAGAGATGCTTGGAAGTTTCTCATGATGATAAGCTTGAGAAGTAAGGACAACTATAGTAAGACTAGGAGATTGCTCTTCTCAAAGGAAACGTACCCTTTGACTCCCAAATAAATAATGCGTAAATTGGATCCTTTATGCATCGCCTAAAGGTGGTTTATGTATTTCATATTGTATGAGAAAAACGTTGATATGGTTATTACTAGAGGCTTGATGCAGACGATATCAATACGAAACCCGAGGATCGAGAACCATGGCAAGTATTTGTCAAGTGAATCCTTAAGTATTTAAGAAATACTAAGGGATGGATTCCTCAAGAATGAGGAAGAGTTAGAAGTAGCTTGCAATGGAAGCGTAAATGTATTAGATTATGAATCTAATCCATCATCGAATATCTGCTATTTTGGTAAGATATTTAGGTCAAAGAAGCTGATAAAAGTAATGACTTTAGTGTGTTTAAATCGCACATGCAAAATATATATATATAGCCATATAGAAGCTAACTCGCGTTGTTGTTTGGATGGAAAAGTTATGAACTTTCTATTCGGTTCCAACCAGAAAGTGTCTTTAGTGTCTTGCGACACTTTGACACTAATGGGGGAGGGCGATAGCTCGAAGCGAGGGAATCAAGATCTCATCAAGATCCCAGAACTCGAATGAGAGACTAAACCACATGATTAAGAATCATGTATATTAGTGAAGTTGTTAATCTCAAGTTTGCTGTGTGGATAACACATATAGATATCACTTGCCTAGGCCTACTACTCAGCCATTTATGAAATGAATTCGAAGAGGCATCATCAGCGATGACCAAGTGTTGATTGGCTCTAGTGCAAGTGGGGAGATTGTTGGAAATGTGCCATTTAAATCCAATCATATGATGATACTTTACGGACATTTCAAATGTTAAACTAATTTAGTTTGATATAAAGGGCAATGATTATTGTTTAAAGTAGTCTCATATAAATGTTATATGTAAACAATAAGTCAAGGAATCTATTAACTTATGAGAATGTAATCTAAACAAGTTAGGTTCATGAGACCATTCATTCATTGACGACATATCACAACGTTCACGATCATAGGATTGTCAATTGGGCATTAACAGTCGGGTCAAATTCAGGTACATGTTATATCTTCTCTCGGTGAGTGGCTAGTCTCGAGGTCATTGGTGTAAGTGACATCAAGATAAGCATGTAGGTGCTCAATAGGAATGAGTTCAGCGAGCGCGATCAACGATGAGTTTTCATGATCATGTCACATGAGAACTCATAGTTGGGATAATGCAAATTAGTCCTTTGACTGAGGCATCACCAGTTGTCTTGTGGTGAGGTCCTTAATCTTTGATTATGTCAAAGGCACCCCATCAGGGTGTCCACGGCATCGTTGGGGTTAAGCTACTTAGCCATGGAGGCAAGTGAATGCGCGGCAAAGGGATCTCCCAACCTTCAAACCGTTTGAGGGAGAATACTCTAAGATATGATTAAGAATCTCGCGGAGTATGAATAAGGTTTTGGAAGTCGTTCCCAAATCATATTCAAATATGGCTCCTTATAAGTAATGGAATCACATTGGATAGTTGACATGAATAAAGCTATCAAACCAAACAATGTGAAATTCGAGAGTATTGTATTAGAGAAGGACCGTGTGCATTGCAATCTAGCGAATAGGTTTCTCCACCTCTACGATTGGCAGGTATACGACATGCTAGGTGTCACTCATGGTTTGTGGATGCCACATAAGTGTATAATCACTTAAGGGAAGGAATTGAAAGTATGTTTCAATTCGGAAATGGGGGTTGAAAGAGTTCTAATCCTCCTTTGCCTCATTAAAAGGAACCTAATGGATCAGGTGGGCTAGAGTTTGATCAAAAGAATGGAGATGGTAAGAATAATTAAATGGTTTAATTATTTATGGCAAAGATTGAATTAATATATTTAATTAATCAAGCGAATAAGTTCGTTAAAGACCTCGGGTTGGTTTGGGCCACAAAGGCCGTGGGCTTCGAGCGTCAAACTTGGGCGTTGACTTAAGTTGTATGACAAGCTTGTGGCCCAATGATACATTAGGGCCCAAAGAGGGCCCGATAGACAAACATGGCGGCTATAAGGGGAGTGTATAGCAAGCTTGCGTCTTAATTGCAAGTTTGCCTTTGTGTGTGAAATGCTATAAAAGAAAGTTTATAACATTTTCAACATAAGGGTTTTCTTTGGGAATGGTTGAGCATGAAAATGCTCTCTTCTCTCAAAGGAGGCTAGCTCCCTAAGAGGAATTTAGCTAGCAATCTATTTCCTCTAGGACACTCATCTTCTCATCATGACTCTCCTTGGTGAAGAGACTTAGAGGTTCCCTCGCTTTGGGAACTTGGAGAAACCAATTCTTTGTTCATCCTTCGAAAATGTTCTTGGAGCAAGAAGCTTGGAATGAAGGCCATTTCTCCATGGGTGATTAGCCTTTGCTTAGGCAAAGAGGAATCTACAAAGGTATAAGAATTCACAACTCAAATTGACTTGAGTTTTGTTAATGGTTCACCATAATCTACTAGGCTTTAGAATTTCTTGGGTAAAGTTTTGATTTAAGTGCATACAAGCATGATCCGCCAATTAATTGTTAATTGCATGCTAATGATGTTGCTTAAATGAACTTGGTTTTACGAAAATTTCCCTTCATTTAGGATGTATGATCCTAGGTTGATGGTCTTTGATTTCTCGAAGTCACTGGCTACACAAGTAGTGCGAAGGAGAAAGCAGCAGATAGAGACGAAGTCTGTATCTGAGAAAGGCTTTGAGGAGTTTCCTCAGAGGTTTCTTTTTGAACTAAAGAGTTCTGTTTTTGGTTGGTTTGAGTGTCCTCTTTTCTGAATCTTCCTCGTGTTTATATAGGCCAGCAGGGAGCCCATGTCATCGCCGTCACTGCTCTCTGTCCTTAAAGACTTAGTGAAGAAGGGCCTCATCTGGAAAGCACAAGTAGTGCCTCTGATCAGCCTACCCCCACTGAGAAAGAGTTCTTTATTCGTAGTCTGTTTCCCTCCAATTTGCCCAGTGCTTTGTATTAAATGATGTTCAGACTTCTTTTTGTTTTGTTTTACTAGTCTGGGTTGGGCCTTTGGGTTAGGCCCAACCCAATGCTCAGTTATAAGTCATGGCCCAAAGCTCATATGGACAGCTGGGTGCCCTACGTGGCTGCTGCTGTCGCTTCACTCGGCAACCGTCACTTAGATAGTCATCCCCTGAAGATTTGATTTTGCTTTTCCAATATGGCCGAAATCTTTGCATTGAATGCTCTAGTGGAGTAGGTGCAGGCACTTGAGTGTTCTAGTGGGGGTAGACGCTTCCTCTTATCCCTTATCTTACTGGATTTGGGCTGGGCTTTGTCTCTTATGCTCAGCCCATTGTCGCAGCAGGGCCTTTGGATATTTTTCGGTGTAAACACATATTATCCAATTTTTCCAAAACAAGAGTATAATTAATAGCTGATAAGTTTTCTCTTCTTATGGTAATTAATTAACGCAACCTTTGCCTGAGCCGTTTGTTTTTCCAACGACATCCCTACCCATCCTCGCTGGGTTGATCCCAAACTACCAGAGGCCTTATGGGCCTCCTCCTAAGCTTGGCCCGCTCTAACCCCAGCCCATGTTTGGGCCTGGGCCACCCACTGCTTCTTCTTCGGCCTCAGTTTGGGCCTGATTCCTCTAACTAAAATACCAGCCCAGTTTTCGGCTTTGAGCTTCCTGCCCTTTCCCCCTCTGCTAGCCCACAGCCCCGCAAACCAATTTTTGAGCGATGACCTACATCATATCGTGGGCCCCAAAGCTACCTACATTCATCTACTTGTTGTTTATATATATTGTGTTTGCTTGTAGGTACCATGAACTTGAAGTTCATAAACTCAAACTCGAAGTTTCGAAAAAGTGTGATAAAAACCTAAAGTTTTCTTAAAACAATACACTCATGAAAACCTGAAGTATTTTTTATGATAAATTAAACCAAAACATGTCTAATAGAACCTGAATGTTTTACTCAATGTCTATGGACGTTTTTTCATAGTACTAACTGCAATCTTGTTCCCTCTGTTACAGAGACATGTCGAACCTTAACAAACTAGACTTTACCGCTCTAAAAGTTTTTGGAAGAAACTACTTGAAATGGGTCTAAGATGTGAAACTCCACCTTACTGTAACAAGTCTAATGGCTGCCATTGAAGTTGAGACAAACGTACTGGTTGACAAAGCTGACAAAGCTACCGCCATAATCTTCATTCGAATGCATATGCAGACCGAGTACCTCACTAAAGATGATCCTTAAGCTTTATGTCTCGCTCTGGAAGAGCGTTTCGATCACCAGAAGATTATCTTCTTGCTTGAAGAAAGACATGACTGGCAACATATACGCTTCCAAGACTTGAAGTCTGTGAATGAATACAATTCTGAAGTATGTCAAATCCAATCTTTCCTCAAATTCTGCAAAGCAGACTTGACTGACATGATCTCCTTGAGAAAACCTATTCTACTTTTCATGCCATAAATATTGTCCTATAGTAACAATATAGGGCATAATACTTTACGAAGTTCTCAGATTTGATCTTTGTCTTACTACTTGCTAAGAATAACATTCAACTTTTGATGAAGAAGCGTCAATCTAATCCATTGGCTCGAGCACTATGCTTGAAGCACATGCCAACACAAACTGAGGCCAAAATCGAAGCAACAAGGATGGTGGGCATGGCAAGGGTCCCACCTCTAAGCTAGCACCCTAGGGTCGACAGAGCAGAGGCTCATCAAAGGGAGAAAATACAGCCCCGAAGCGCAACAACATAGCTTTCAAAGTCTCCCACTTCAAGAATAAAGGCAAAGCCTATAACACCCAAGCCTCCACGGAACTTGATATGTGTCACGCTCTGATCCCGATATACGCTTAAGATCGACACATGGCAGCAGAAAGTAGTAGTATAATAATACATAAAGTCAACTGAGACTCATACATAATATACATCATATATTCAGCGGAAGCAAAATTACAATAAAAGGAAATAAATCTTACTCTCGAGTGCACTGCACATGCCAACTACACCTCTTGAAATCCTCATCTCTTCACTACCTGTACTCTGCAAGAAACAGCCTGACACAGTAGGAATAGTGCACTAGGCAAAATCAATCGGTCTCATTTAGAAAACAACATTTGTATATATAAGATAATCTCTCTCGAAATCTCGATTGAATCCACACAAGCATTCAGCCGACTCTTTCATCTATATATAATAAATACAATATTTGTCCTAGACATACTCATGGCGACACTAATAATAAATATAATATATGTCCCAGACATAACTCAATGCCGACGAAAATAAATAAGTATAATATATGCTTCATACATAACTCAATGGCGACAAAAATAAATAAATATAATATTTGCCCTAGATATACTCATGGCTGACAGTCATAATAAATATAATATTTACCTCAAATATACTCATAACGACAGTAATAAATAAATAAAATATCTGTCCTAGACATAACTCAATGGCGACCGAAACAATTATACATAGGATTTCAGACATACTGACAGAATCTAAATAGAATTGTATACATTGATAACGGTCTTTAACTATAGCCCTCTCAGTTCACAATCATTTCAAATATACGTAGATATATCATTTCACAGCAGATTGATGACTGGTAATAACACATTATAAATCCATGCTATACACACAAAGTATATAACAAGGGAATATTTCATATGCAAAATACTTATCACATAATATTAAAGTCAACTTACATGAAGTCCAAGTTATTAGCAACTCTAGCACGAAGATTGAAGCACTCAGACACGATCAACGTCTGCACCGACCCTCAAAAGTGGCCGGAAGACGGTCAAAACCACAGCAAAGCCAGGGTGCCCAAAACTTATGAGGCTCGTTGTGCCGTCATCGAAGGTTTGATGACAGTTATTTTGCTCGGTATTTACTCTTGGGAATGAGAGGTACAAAACCTAGATGGTGCGCCACCGAAATCGTTAATGGAAATAACCATCTTAAAACCTAAGGTTTACGGTGGTCCATGAACTTCTTGGACTCGATTTGAAAGATACAATAGTCCCATGGCAAAAAGGTGGCCGGATAAAGGAGATACAGTTGGGTCAAAGTTCGGGTCACGATACAGGTTCGGTTGATCCGATCGCCTGAAAACGGGTATGGGCTGGGGAAATTTCTATTTTTGGAAACTAGAGTTTTTTCTGAAATTCTTCGATCCAACTTCCTATTTATAGGTTTTCCCAAAAGACCAAAATGCCTCTAAACTTAAAATACTCAAATTCTTAATTCTAACCCCAAATTAGGCATCGTTTGCGCCTATGCGCTCGTGAGACCAAGCTCTATCCATCTATTCTAAAACCACATTCAAACACCCAAGTAAAACCATAATGACCAAAATGCCCTTTAAATTGTTTTTTCCAAAATTGTAAAATAAATAATAAATTTTGGGACGAGATATCACAATATGTGTTACCGATGTGGTTCCAAAGAACATAGGTTCCGCGTTTGTCGAGCTTCCGCTCAAGCTATTGCTGAGTATCATTCACGTCGAAAGCATATAGAGACTAACTTTGCTCAGGTGGATGATCCCAAAGATACCACCTTGGAGATTTTTGATTTTCAAGATGCTTATGCACCGAATGAAGATTAGATTTTTTGACATGGGCCTACATGTTGACCGAAATTCCCCTATGTTAGCTGAATTTCTTAGCTAGTTTTTTGGTTTAGTTTTTGAACAATTTCCTATGTTTGGATAATTTGTTTGGTGATTGTTTTAATTTTGGATATTAATTTATGGTTATTATTTCTCAAATAATTAATTGAATGAAATTAAATTAAATTTTCCTTTTACATGTGATCGATTTAATTAATTAATGTCTTGTGGGTAAGTTAGTTGTCTGACAGATAATGCAACTACGCACACCATCTTGTGTGAACTTATCTATTTTACTAACTTCATACCTAAAATTTCATCTCGGACAACCCTTTCAAGCTCGTCCAACCTGATTGAGGAGTATGACACTGCCCGTATAATGTTGTCCAATTAATGGTACTGAATTAACCATTAAAAGGCCATTTACTCACCTTATTTGGGAAAAATGATGTTGAGCTTTAAGGATATTCGAGAAAATAGTTATCACACTAAAACCACTAAAGAAAATGGAGATGAATTCCTTTGCATCATTTCCTACGAATATGGCCAGAAGCGTATTTTAGAGAAGATGGAACGCTTCTCAAATGGTTTGTATATTTCAACCCTTCCTATTGGCTTGCATTGAAAGTTATGTTTTGGCATGACCGTTTGGGACACCCTGGACGAGCTATGATGCTTCGTATCCTCAAAACTTCACACGGACATCCCTTACTCGCAGTACGGACCTCGTTCATTGTAATATCCCATGCCAAGCATGTTCTTTTTACAAATTGATTACTAGTCCATCTATGAACAAGATCCAAAAGAATCTTCCAAATTTTCTTTAGCAGATTCAAGAGGACATTTGTGGACTTATTCAACCACATTGCAGACTGTTTAGATACTTTATGGTATTGGTTGATGCTTCGACACGTTGGTCACATGTTTGCCTTTTGTCCACACGCAACACTGCATTCTCTAAACTCCTAGCACAGTTTGTTAAGCTTAGGGCTCACCACCCTGGTTCTTCGATTAAGTCCATTCGATTGGATAACGATGGAGAGTTTACATCAAAAACCTTCGATGATAATTGCATGTCACTAGCACTACAAGGAGAAATGGGTTTTGCGACGAAACACTATGGTAGCCAAAAGTTGACAATTGGTCGCCGATGCCAATTGGCGACCTAAGATTTGGTCGCAAGTGGTCGTCGCCTTATCCTCATCGGAAAAAATATATAGTGACCAAAGAAATTGTTTTCGTCGCTAATAATCTAACGAGACGAAATACCTTGGTCACAGTTGGTGAACATTTTGGCGTAATTAATCTCCCTTTCCCCACAATTTGGCGCCAAATAATACCACATTAGCGACAAAAAACATTATTTTTGTCGCCAATAATTTACAACGACAAACATATCTGGTCGCAAATTTGAAGTTAAAATTGGAATTGCAGCACCATTAATACTAGAAAGGCGACCAAACGTTTGGTCGCTACAAATTATTTTTATATATTTTTTTCATAATTTGAATATTTTCGACGATAGTAATATACTATGGTTGAATATATCATATGGACAAATATAATGCAAAATTCAAATACATACGAATGTTAACAAAAAATGAAGTACGTACAGATTTCATCCATAACTACTACTCATAATTAAACAAGGATAAATACAACCTAGTTACTGGTTAATGCTTCGACACGTTGGTCACATGTTTGCCTTCTGTTCACACCCAACATTGTATTCTCTAAACTCATAGAATAGATTATTAAGCTTAGGGCTCACCACCCCGATTATCTGATTAAGTTGATTCGGTTGGATAACGCTGGAAAGTTTACATCGAAAACCTTTGATGATTATTGCATGTCACTTGGGATTGAAGTTGAACATCATGTACCCCATGTTCACACTCAAAATGGCCTGGCAAAAACGTTCATTAAGCGCCTACAATTGATCAGACCTGGTAATACTACACACAACTCTGTTGTCCGCCTGAGGCCCGTCTTGACCCAACCTCATTCTACGCTACAGTTGGTGACTCGATATGAGCTCGACATCTCGCATTTGCATGTCTTTAGTTGTGCTGTCTATGTGCCAATTGCGCCGCCTTTATGTACAAAAATAGGTTCCCAGCGAAGATTTGGAATCTCTATCAGCTATGATTCTCCTTTGATCATTTGATACTTAGAATCTTTGACATGCGATCTCTTTACTGCTCACTTTGATGAGACTGTTTTCTCACCGTTAGGAGGAGATAAGAATGTCAACATTCTTGAAGAACAACGTGAATTGTCGTGTAAGTCCCCCATTATATCTCATTTATATCTTCGCATCGCACATTATGAAACTGAAGTGCGATGTATTCTAAATCTTTAGAGCGTTGCTCAAAACAAGTCAGATGCTTTTACTGATTTAGAAAAAGTGACGAGATTACATTGTTGGTCTCAAAATCAGCCTCGGCCAACAAGTTGAGGATTTCGAGATCTCTTAGCCCTTCAAGTTTGTGTTGCGGGTGTGCCAACTCACAACCTAAAGCCAAGCGAGTAAAGAGAAGTTGATTTAGTTGCGCTTTGTTTTGACTTCTTTTAGTGCGACGTGGACCGAGGAAGAAACCCATCTCGGTAGTAGGTTGTCCGTGCCTTGAGTGCAATGACTTTGATTAAGCATGAAATGGGCGTGTTTTTGTAAAAATGAAGTGAAATGGATTTTAGTGGTTGAGATGGGCATTGTCTACGCAGACATAATGAGTGAATGGATGGGTGGAAGCGAATTTAATGATTGATATGGTGAGATGGAATGTATGAGGAGGCGAATCGCATCAACCCAAACGAACTTGTCGAATGGATCGATTTGATAAATAATTATGTTACAGTAGTACTCTTATCGTGATAAAATAAAATGCGATAAAGTAAATTGCAATAAAATAAATTGCAAGAAAGTAAATTGTGAGAAAATAAATTGCGATAAAATAAATTGCAAAAAATTAAATTGCGATAAAATAAAAATTACTCTAAGTGCTAGAAAATAAGATTATGCTAGGTGTGAGAAAATAATTTGCGGGAATTGAAAATTCATTTGAAATAGAAAGCTATGTAGGGCTACATAGCTTTCTATTTCAAATGAATTTTCTCCTTGAATGTCATGGTTGACTTGGGTGATTATGCCTCAATCCAAGATGATGTAGAAAGCGTCAAATATGGGTCCAAACATACATATATCAGTTGCAAATATATCTGCAAAAGTGACAAGACCACACACGCGTATATAATAAAATTGGTCAAAACGACTCTTAGCCGATGGGTTTAGATCCATAGATCCAATTTTTCCAAAACAAGAGTATAATTAAATTGGCATTAGTTGATAAGTTTTCTTTTTATGGTAATTAATCAATGCAACCTTGTAACTTGTAAGCTAGGTCTAGATCATTAAATTTCTTACCAAATCCTTAAAGCAGGCTCTAGGATGTCTATGAAACACCACACACGCGTATATATATTGGCATTGCTACAACGCCATAAAAAATTGAAGAGAAAACATGGATAAGAAGTTCAATCTTGGGCTTGTTTTTCTGTGCATCATCCTTCTTATTTCTCGTAACTCTCTCTCTCTCTCTCTCTCTCTCTCTCTCTCTCTCTCTATATATATATATATATATATATATATATTTGTTGTTGTACATATTTTGACAAGTTAATTAATAAATTTTTTAACTGATTATCATCTGTATTGACGTGCAGAAGAGACAGTGCAGCATACTGAAGCTTACAATAACGAGCAGTGTAAAAAACTGGAATTTTGCTGGAGGCCGCTCGCTTGTGAATGGGACTGCAGAAGGGCGGGCTTTCTTCTCAGCCATTGCTCCGGGCTCAACTGCTACTGCTGTTGGGAGTAGCCCTCCCTGCAAAATTAAATTTAACATAAATCAATAACTTATTATTTGCGTGCTAGCGATAATAATCTTAATATATATCTATCACAATTAAATAACTGTGATATCAATCTTGTTGATGTACATTATACCTATCATGATGAAATAAGATGCGTTAGGTTTCGTTATCGTGAATGAATGAAATTTGTACTTGAATAGTTACCTTTTATATACAGCTAGCCGACGTTTGTTAGCTTTGTGTTACGACTAAATGACAAAAACTCTTTTACGATGTTCCCTCTTCAACTTCAAGACAGCGAAACAAACATGTATGTTACCATTGAAACATTGAAACATAGTTCTTGGACTCTAGTTCTTGGAACATAGAGGGGAAGTGTATGTTACCATTGAAACATAGTTCTTGGAATCTATGAAGCGAGTGAATACCTCCATGTTAAGCGGGATGCAAATGCAGTTGCCCCATAGACTGGCTCGAAGGGATTACAGATGGATTGGGGAGCAAGAGGTACTTTGGTCTTTGGTTAGAAAGAACCGCTGCCTGATGTAATTTCTGATTTACTTTTTGAGGAATTCGCATGTTTGATATTGTGAGGCGCTCTTTTTGTCTTTGAACCTACTTGAAGGCCTCGGCAAGATTTTTGTTTACAGAGACTCACTCTTTCGCTTCGCCTATCCTCCTTGCGAGTTCTACTATCATTTCAGTGAATATTGTTTTTTGCTTAAGAAATAAAAAGGAGTAATTAATTAATATCAAATTTTGAGTCTGGCAAAAATACGAAGGGAAAGTTTTCCACCTTATCCAAAGGAAAGGACATAGTCAGCTAATGGCTTCTGGCAAAATCCTAAAGTTTTATCACAAGAAAGAGTACCATCTTGATACCTATGCACTAAACTGCCCATGAAACCAGACATTACGCACTCAATACAAGGTATAATACACTCAATGCATATTTAGCCAGGGGCCGGCTGTGTTGGGGGTGTGCATGCACTATTAGATGATGAGAGTAGTTATAATTGATTACAGTTTAATTAGTGATGGTTCTGATTAGTTGGTGATTAGCTTAGATTAATTATCATTAGTCAATAGTATATATATAAGCTGTCTTGTAATGAGTTCATTCAATTAATCAGAATATCAGATTCATTTCTATATTTCTTACTTTCTCTCTCTCGAACTCTCTTCGACACTCTCTGTTCTCTACAACTCATACCTTCAGCTTTCATGGAGGTTCATGGTTTCGATCATGCACCAGCTGAAGGCCCTCAAAATTTACACCCTCCTATATATATTATTATATACATATATATTTTTTAATAAAAAGTTTTAAAAAAATTCAATTTACATATGACGATGAGTTTTTCTTTTCAGACAATACATATTACAATTTGATAAGTGAAGCCTATAATTCTTATATTAATTTTTCACTTTCCTCTAACAATAAAAAAAAATTAACTTGTGTATTACTTCCTCCCACAAACACAAGCGTATTTTCGTATCTCTCTTGCAGTCCTGCTCTTTTTTTTCATGGATGAACACTAAATCATAATTTCATGGTAGTTGAAGAATTTCCAAATCAATGAGACTTCTCTATTAGTTCGGTGAGATGCTGACTTCAATTAAGTTGGAATGTTGTCGAAAGACTTCTTAATGAGGGCCCCAAAATGTCAGAGACGGCCTTGCATTTAGTAAACTAAAATAAAAGAAAGTCTGACGTAAGTCAGAGTAAACACATTGGCATTATTTAAAAGGTAAATGTAAACGTCTAGACCAAAAACTTTTCTATTTTCATATATTCTCATTATAATTAGGAAAGAAAACAGAAAAGTGAAATGTTCCCATTATAAACTAGGGAAGAAAACAGAAAACTGAAGTTGTATCATTATAAATGAGGAAAATTAACAGAAAATTGAAGTTCATTAAGTAATATGAACACTAGACTAGCACACTAGCTTGTGTGCAACTGTAATTCAATCACTTTGTTTTCCTTGATAAAATCCTGAAAATCCATATTATAAAAAGCCTAGGGCTCTAAGATGTGTCTACATTACCATACTATATATATAGTGTGGGAAAGAGAGAGTTGAAGCTATAGGGCAATTGAGAAACACTGAAGAGAGAAAGGGTATGGCGACATTGGCGAGGAAGTTCTTTGTGCTTGTTTTGTTGCTCATCATCCTTCTAGCTTCCGGTAATTAAGTACTCTCACTCTCTCCCCCTCACACAAACAATAAACACAATTTTATATATAGGAGAAAATCGAACTCTAAATTTATTTCGTCCCTATTAATTAACCCGGGCTTTTTTTTAACTGTAAAGTTACTTGGATGATGAATTAATATTTTCTCCTTTGCTTTATTTTGAAGCTCAAAATTTGGTGAATGCATGATATATCGTCTGTTCAAATCAATCTTTTATATATGCAGATGAGACGGTGAAGAATACGGAAGCTATTCAAATCGGGGACTGTACAGAACTTATCGGCGGATGCATCAGGACCCCTCCCTGTGTCAGGAAATGCAAAAGGGACAATTACGATGGCGGCAAATGCTCCTTATTTCTCTGCTTGTGCAACAAGCCTTGCCCTCCCTAAAATTATTTTTAAAATAATAACCAAAATTATATGCGTATCATGAAATAAGATGCTTGAGATTTTGATATTATAAAATAATGAAATTTAGGCCTGCCATAATAGGCCAAAAAGTTTGAGTCCAATAAAGGTGAGGTCAATTGTTGAGTTTAATATGTATTGGGTCTCATGAGTTTGATTCTTATTGAATATCACTCTTATGCCTATTAATTAATTAATAGAAAAATCAATTAAAGAGAAACTCGGTTTATGGACAACATTGAATCAAATTGAGTTAAGAAATTTACCAAAAATAAAAAAGTTATCGAGCTAAGAAATTTTCATAGACTCGGAAAGAAAAAATGATTGAGATCATCAAGAGGAGCTTATCAAAGAAAATTTTCTTTCTCATCATACTAGAGGAAGAAGAATTTACAGATGGCAACCAAAACTCATGGGTTCTACTTTGATCCGGAGACTCCAAAACTCAGTTCCGAAAGTAAAAAAATAATAATAGAAATTAAAGCCCAATATTCTTTTTTGGTCACTAAAGAGCAAAATTTGTATGTCATCTGCCAAACAAAAAATAATTGAATGTCTTTGCTTTATGAGATTTACCATATCCAAGTATAGATGTCCATAATTAATGAGAATCCTAATTAACAGATAACATGATTCTCCTTACCAACTCATAAGTAGAGTTCGGGTTATAAACCTATAGCTATAGTATGTGGATGTGATAAGTAGTGTTGAAAGAGTTCTTGAAGACAAAAACTGAAGGCATGGAGAGGAACTTCTTTGGGATTGTTTTGTTGCTCATTGTTCTTTTAATTTCTCGTAAGTCTCTCTCTCATCTTCTAATTAGCAATCCAGATTATATCTGTAAAAGTAATTTTAAAAGCTTAATTAAATTTCTAATTGAGTATCATGTGTAATTACAGAAGGGACAACGATGTTCACTGAAGCTAGGGTTTGTGAAGTTCCGAGTGCAAAATTCAAGGGGCTATGCGTCCGGCGCCACAACTGTGTCCTCGTATGCCAGAGTGAGGGTCATGATTACGGAAAATGTTCCCATGTCCGGCGTCGGTGCATGTGCATTAAGCGTTGTGCATAAAAATCTTGTCGTGTGCACTGCGGTGCGGTGCAGCTCTGTGGTTCTAGCGATCATGAAGTTAATAAGATGTTTGAGTACTGGTTGATATCATGAATTAATGAAACTTATTATGAAGCTTTCTTTTGTTTAATTAAACTCTTTCTAATGTCCTTCCCATTAAAACATATTTGTATCTATTTTATTACAGTCCAGATCCTCCGCTGGAATAAACAGAAGGGGGTCCTCCCGCCTGAAAAAAATGGTTTTGAATAGAGAAATCACCATTTCTAGGGTGGATACGGAGAATTCTAGCTGCATAAATGACTGGAAAGCGAAATCTTGCTCAGCAGGTGGACTCCTAAGCAGCGCGATATTGACACATTCGGAGTCTTGGTAAGGAAGAAAAAAATAAAAATATAGTAGCTCCCGTTCAGTAGGAAGAATTTTTAAAGTTCCAATAAAGGGTAAAAACCCACTGAAAAAAAAAAGTCAAAAGGGAAAACGGGTCGCCCGCAATAAGAAAAAGAAGAGAGACTTGTTAACTTAACCAACTGGCAATCGATAGTTAGAGAGGTCTACGATCATTTAAACACTCATGCAAGGTTTAATTTTTACGATGTGAAATTAATACTTTTGTCATGTAGTCATTTAAGCCTGATAGACATTGTGGTTCTAATATCATATTAGAATGTAACTTCTAACTCAAAATCAATTGACAATCGGTGAAGAAGCCTAAAGTTATTTAATTAAACACTTACGCAAAGCTTCACTTCTTTGACCAAAAAAAAAAAGAGGAAAAACAGCTTCACTTCTTTGATTGTGGGATTCTTTTTCTGGTACATCCCAATGTGGGGGATTCATATACTATCAACGTATTAGCAAAAAAGGTCCAAAACTCCTTTTCAAACTGTATATATATAATAGTTAATCAATTTATTTATCTTTTCTCAATAAGTTCATCACTACTAGACAAAACCTAGTAGTAATTAACAACCATAAATTTGCCGAGGGTTTCTTTACATAGATTAACATTTCTTTGTGCAAATACATTTTCGAAGTAAAAGAAACCCTCGGCAGTGCCCGCTGCTGAAACCTTCAGTTTTGCAAACTTGAGCACAGTTTTGCTTACGAACGCAGGGACCTCTAAATTCTTTGCTGGCCGACTCACATGTTTTATGTCCATCCACAAGCCCCACTCCAGTATTTTCTGAATGTCATTATCAAAAGAAACCTTAGTTACACAATTACAGTTAACTGAATCAAAAACCGATAATTCGTTAAACAATAATATTATTTAAACATAGCGTGTTAACTCAGTAAAGGTCGATTTTGTATGTCAAAAAAGCATTACTCTTTGTTAAAACTAAATTCTGTGACGAGCTAGTAGAAGCTTCTAACTCAATATTCAAGAATTCATACCTCCATGCGCCGGTGAAAAATTTATAAAAAAAACTGTAATTATGACCTAGAAAGCGAGACTTACGGGAAGTCGAGAGAAGCAAGAGCAAGAACATGAATCCAAAAACCCTTGTATCCATGCCTGCCTAGCTAACTTTCTTTCTCTTCTGATCTTTTTTCTTTTCAATATATTTTTAAAGAACACAAGGGATAATCGATCTGAACCACATAACTATAACACCCATATTTATAGTATGAGATGCACTGAAAGTTTGGTAAATAGCCACCTTAAAGTTTTTTTGTTTGACAATTAAGATCGAGGATTTCATAACAAATCTTCAAGAATTAATTATACATATCTCAGTGCGTATGTATGAGATATCGATATAGCAGACACTTGGATCTCATATGACTTTTGGTGGGAATCTGATTGCCTGATTTGAGCACTTAATTTTTTAGTTTATGGTTCGAACATATCTGATGCACAATTGATCCGTCTGCTTTCACAAACCCAAAAGTTTAGATCCAAATTCTTATTTTGGGTACAAATGTGGTGGTGCATAAATGTTATGCCTCATGAAGGGAGCTTCTGTTTACACTCAAAATTGTCATGTTTACCCCTATTTTGGTCTAAAGCCAAATTATGGCATTATGTGGGGGTTATTGTGAAATTAGGCCAAACTTACACCAAAATATTTTGGGTATCTACAAGTGGATAGTTAATTAATGTTATATATCTTTGTGCAAGTGGAATTAGGTTGAAGTGTGTGCATCAAGTTGGGTTGCTTTCACATTGGTTTTGCTCTCTATATATTAGAAGCAAAGGCAGATAACTGGGGACACTCAACCAATCAAACAAAATTCAGAGCATACATGTTCTAAGGAAAGCCAACCTTTCAAACACCAAAGAGGAAAACCTCTCTCTCTTGAAAGCCAAGAAGTGGCATTCATCAGTTCATACAACCCAACAACAAGCTTTCATAAGCCTATATAAGGCTTTAAGAAACCAATCATTCACAAAGCTTCGACAACTTGTGTTAAAGCTTTTAGATCAGGAAACCTCCGATCTTAGAATTAGCTCTGCCACTTCTCTCTGTGGTATCGATTAAGCCTGGGAAAGAATCTCCTTTAGGCTATTCTCTTATTCCTAAAGAGTCGATGGGCATAAAAGCCAATTCGATGGCTTTGTCGATGGCTTTGTCTTCAAGTCGATGGGCATAAAAGCCAACCCGATGGCTTTGTCGATGGCTTTGTCCTCAATCCGATGGGCATAAAAGCCAACCCGATGGCTTTGTCGATGGCTTTGTCGATGGCTTTGTCACCAATCCGATGGGCATAAAAGCCAATTCGATGGCTTTATATGCAATCCAACCACACTTTGGTTGATGTTTACAGCTTTGTTTACTTATTGTATTTACTTATTCGTAAACTTTCAATTCAGTTTATATATGTTTACTTTGATGCAAACTGTATTTTCTTTATTTACTGCTTACTGTCTTTATTATTAAAGCATTCGGATTGAATATAACCAATTTATATCCAATCTATATTTCAAACATATAAGCCTTGTTATATATATCTACATAACAATTAAAGTCCTTAACAGGCAAGGCAAATAAAGAACCTAAGTTGAGCCTCTCACTTAAAGGCACAATCTTTTGGTTATAAGTTAAATAGCGCAATCTCAAATCACACACATACACCGTCTGCTAGCGGTACCTAGTAGTGGCACGCTCGCAATCTCCCAATCAGTGTTCATATAAATCACTAGGCCTACAACTAAGCGCCGTGTGAATTTATTTGGCGAACAGCTTCTTTGTACACCCAAAAATGATCTCTGAACACTCATAAATTTGCAAAAAGTTTAAACACAATTTTATCCTCTTGTCAAATTACCAAAAATGACTCTGGGCAGTACCCAGAAAAAAAAATTGAAAGAAAAAAAAAACCCAAAAAAAAAAGGCTTCCAATTTCAATCCAATCAAACCTCAAAACCCCAATTCGCATTCAAGGAGCTAAGAATTTGAAAAATGTTGGAGACCCAGAAGAGATCGACAGATGATGTGGAACGTCTGGCCGTGCACCAAGGTGGAGGTTCATGTATTTGTTTTGAATTAACCCAAATATATTTTGAAGGTTAATTTTGGAAATTACAAAAACAAAATTGGGTGTCCAAAGATTTTTAAAAACTCAACAAGGGTGTCCAAATAAATAAAAAGTCCAGAGACAAATTTTGGGTGTCCAAAGAAGCTCTCCTCGTGAATCACCATTTGGGTTTTGAGTTACACTCAAACCCATATATAGGTCTGAATTTGGCTAAAAGTTAAATATGAGGTTTGGTTTCCAGCCCATTGGTGTGACATAGCTAGGTTATATTTTGAAGCATAACCTAGTTTCAATTAAGTCCAGTACTTAGGTCATCTTTAGTAGTGGGATAAAACTTAGCCCTCCAATATGTTTAGCACTGGGGATGGCCTTTACTAAGACCTAATTTAGGCTGAATTTATATTAACAATAATGCTACTTAAACATACAAAACTAAGCACATTTCTAACCCTCGATAAGTAGCCTTATTCTTACTGTAAAGGCTTTTTACCCCTAATTGTTAGCCTTTTAAGGCATAAAAACTTGCTAAGTAGCATTATTCTTTTTCTTTTAAACTGATTTATTTCAACAATAAATAAACCTGCTAAATTGGCACGCGGGATAAATTATTAACAAGCTAAATCACCTTATTAGACATTGAACAGAATTGGCTATCCAAAGTTTATATCAAAAACTTGGATGATATAATAGCAAAAAGAGATATTCATTTTCATTCATGGGTATGTCCACCACCATGAGTGAATGTACGGAACTTGAAAATTAGTACAATTTTGTAGCAGCAGATTTATTATTCATGCTTTTATTCCTACTTTTCTTGGCTACAAATATATTATTCATCAGCATCCACCTTCATAAACGCACACACACTTGTGAGTATCTTTATCGCAATTTCCATCCTTGAACTGAGAACTAAGACATGTTTGGTAGCAAATACGATACCCTTCGTCTCCACTTTCACAGGGAATTTGGAGACCCCAATAACATGTCTTTGCACTCACAGCCTCCATTACCTCGTCTGAAATCATTTTAGAAAACAAATTATTATTTTTTCAATTGCAAACCATATTTTACAATAATCTACAATGAGGGGGAGGGGGGAGAGTTTGAACCCGAAACATATATTAAAATTTAAGAATAAGTTCAACTATCATACTTTGGCTATCCAAATCCTTTTCAAGAACTCAAGATTAAGGTCAAAACAAATAAAACTTCAATAGAAAGGAGAGAGACTTACTAGAAGCCAAGAGAAGAAAGAGAAAAAGAATGAGTCCATATGACTTTCTTTCCATGCCTTGCTAAGATGTATTTTTTTCTTTACTGCAAGTCTTGTGATTTTCTTATCAACTTTTATTTTGTAAGTTTCAATTGCAAATGGTGGTTTCTTATTAATATTATAGAAGGGGGAAAAAAAGGGAATTATTGCATCCTTAAAAGTAAAGGTATCTGATTTATTTGTCATAATCCTACATTCATCCTCTAATAAGAATTTTTTTTTCTCATCCTAGATTCACCCACTAATAAGAATAAAGACATTTAATAATTTGATTTGTTAAGTAAGGTTTTGGTGTGTAATAATTTGATTTGTTGAGTAGTTTTCGCATTTTTCCCAAATTGCTGATATGTAGTAATTAATTCCCTTCCCAATGATGGATCAAGAACGAATACAAGGCAGCCATGTTAAATGCAATAGCCATCCTTGAATTGAGAAGCAAGACATGTACGACAGCCCAAATGATTGTCAAGATTAAGGCCGAAACAAAGAAAATTTCACTCGAAAGGAAAGAGATTTTACTAGCAGCCAAGAGAAGGAAGAGAAAAAAAATAAGGAAAATGATAAACACACCCCTGTTTAATCCAAGTCATCGTATTCTTTTGATTTATTCAATTCGATGGCCAAAAACATAAGAGTATATAAGAAGCTAAAAGGAGTATGTGAAAATTCTCTCTCAAAGAATAATTTGCACGAGCCAGCAGTATACCCGTGTCATGAAAGTTGCTCCCACCCTAAAAGAATGACTTATATGGAAGAGGTTCACCGACACGTAGCATCCCGAATTCCATAATACATTGTCAAGTGCAAGTTTTCCTCGCAATGTATTATAAAATTGAGACGCCACCTAACGGTGAACTCATTCCATGTAAGTTGCTCTCCCCAATTTAGGGGTGATGGGTCAAACTTTTGGACTTAGGTTGTCAAAGCAATGATGGTAGAAAATTTCCGAGACAGTTCCTACCATTTTATCCACCATTATTACAAATTAGGAGATGATTAGAACTAGGAGAAACTTTCTGGACTTTCATATTTGTTTCGAATGTCATTCAATTGAAGATTTTCTTGGACACAAAGGGAAAAAGCCCCTTCAACCGAGCGGTATATTATAATGCGGTACAAATAAATTATGTATTTAAGCCCAAACAACCTGAGAGCTCATACAAATCAAATTTTCCATTATTTTCAAGTAGAATTATGCGACGTTCGCCTAAACCTCCACTTTAATAAAAACGAGATCAAGTGTATAACTACTCTTCAACCAAACTCATAGCAAGCATCGATGCGCTAAAAATTGGGATGACACTCGTTGACAACCGAGACTTATGCTGCCACCAACGCCATGTGCTCTATGAGGTCCAAAACTCGGTTGCTGTAAGAAAGGCAAGTATAATTAGTCATACGCATTGGACTAGACACCATAGACTTTGTATTAACAGACACCGCGGGAAGCAAATTGTAATATACGTGCAAAGTGTAGAGTGTTTACCTGTATCCCCACTCGTTGTCGTACCACGAAACAAGCTTAACAAAGGAGGAACTAAGTGCTAATCCAGCCTTGGCATCGAATATACTGGACCTGGAATTAGAGGAATAAATTAAATACAGATAAGAAAATAACTTCCATAACTGAATCTTACCAAGTAGATTCTACAGGGCTTTTCCTTTTGAAGAAAGCTTAGGAAAAAGAAAAGGATCCTACCTTGAGTCACCAACAAAGTCATTGGAGACGACATCTTCTTCTGTGTATCCAAGGATGCCTCTAAGTGGCCCATCAGCAGCATACCTTCATGTAAGATATCAAAGTGAATGAGCTATCCAAAGAAGGGGGTAAGAAAGAAGCATAAAGGTAGATATTATATACACAAAATGCAGAACACATACCTGATAGCAGCTTTGACATCCTCATATGAAGCACTCTTCTCAAGTCGACAAGTTAAGTCCACCACAGATACATTAGGAGTTGGGACACGGAAGGCCATACCAGTGAGCTTTCCATTGAGTTCTGGTAGAACTTTTCCAACTGCCTACAATTCCAAGGAACAAAAGAGATTAGTGTACCTTTAGACCCCGAAAATAAATATATAAAAACAACCATCAATAAAAATAATTTTAAAACGCCAAAATATCTTTAAGTATAGTACCTTTGCAGCACCAGTAGAACTAGGGATGATGTTCTGTCCAGCTCCTCGGCCTCCTCTCCAATCCTTCATTGAAGGGCCATCGACTGTCTTCTGTGTTGCTGAACGTGTAAAACCATCAGTAAGTTAACCCCATAACAAGTGATCTACAACGCACATACTTGTGTTTTCGATAGAGAGAGAAACCTGTAGTTGCATGCACAGTTGTCATCAAACCTTCAAGAATACCAAATTCCTCATGAATCACCTACAAAATAAATTTAATGAGGTAAGATATGGCAAGAGGTAGTAGCTTGCTACGAAGTGCTAGCACATGAAGAAAGTAGGAAGAACAGACATAACAGAGATAATGAACTATTTGGGGACGATGCTAAAAAGAATTATAATTGGAAGGAAATAGGTATAATAGCAGACATGTTTTTAGATAACATCTAACATCCTGAATGATAGTTAAATTATAATGGAGCCAAAAGTTAATATAAATAATTTATAGGATGCAACCAAACCTTGGCAAGAGGAGCAAGGCAGTTGGTGGTACAGCTTGCATTAGAAACAATGTCCATATTTGGCTTGTATGTATTCTCATTTACTCCTATCACAAACATGGGTGCATCAGCTGATGGGGCGGATATTACCACTTTCTTTGCACCACCCTGCAAAAGAGAAGCAATCAGAGATCAACCTGATGTTCCAGTAACGGGAAAAACAGTGCAGAAAATTGACTCAAAGCAACAGACCTTTCTATGTAATGCCGCCTTCTCAAGTGTTGTAAAAATCCCAGAAGATTCGACAACATACTCAACCCCATAATCACCCCAAGGGATCTCAGCAGGATCTCTGGATAAGGTTCAGAAGTTAATCCCAAAACACAAATAGCTTCATATGATACTATTACAATAAGAAAAGCAAATTCTTTTGTCCACAATGTTCTCTAGAGTATTAGATTACTATTGAAAATCACAGCACAATACCTTTTGCTCACAACTTTGATTTCCTTCCCATTTATTTCCAATGTGGAATCATCCACAACACTAATTGATCCATCGAATATTCCATGTGTAGAGTCATACTTAAACATGTAAGCCTGGACATGGAAAGAATGAAAGGAAAATTAAACCTTCATCAGAATAAAGGAAAAAACAAGAGCATTCTTGTCAGTAATAAGTTTGAAACTGGTACGAAGGGAGCAAAATGAATCATCAATTTTTTACTTTTTACTTGCATGAAAATAACCAAACAGACAAAAATATCTAAAGTTTCAATCTTTCAGTTACAATATTCAAGATCAACTGTATGAATACTAACAGTGAGAAAAACAGGGTAATTGGGAATGGTTCAAATATAATCAATGACGCCCCAATTTGACTCTGTTCCACATCTAAGTACAAAATCCATAGAATTTTTTAGTGCGGTCAAGCTTTCAATACCCAAACAGAAATGACACTGTCTAATGAACATCACTCCAATCTTAAAACATAAAGAACTGCTAGTAACGATATGGCACTAAGTGCTATGTAATTATGACAAAGGAAATTAGCATATTGCAAATAAACACTGTTAATGCTACATCCTTATTGCTTACCATGTACTTAGGATCAACTAAAGGATCATTGACTGCTACCACTTCTATATCATCTCTAGTGGTTGCAATCCTTAGAACCAACCTTCCGATTCTACCAAAACCTGCACGAATAGTGATTTCAGCATATACCAATTAAAATCACCCATTCTAAAACCAATACAATCTACACATTAGTAAAATGTAAATAGTGAGTTATTGATATATCAGCAGTACTATGACTAACTGCGATATGGTTTTTTAGCATCCAAAAACAATTAAAGAGGCTCATGAAAAAATCACAAGTAGTAATATTGAAATTATAGTCAAACAACTTATTACTTAGTAATCAAAACTAGCCTAAACTAAGCAAAGAAAGCATCGCTCATGCCTACAGACAAGCAAGAGAAAGCACAACTTCAACGAACTTACCATTGATTCCGATCTTTGTCTTCCCACCGCTCCCTGATCCTAAACAAAACAAAGCAATCAAGAGTAAGCTTCGGAGCAATACAAATCAATTCCATGTCCAAAAAGTATTTTGATTCTTACTCTGAACTGTGGGTGGCAGTTCAGTGGCTGTGGCCTTGATGGGTTGGACACTCCTGGCGCTACATATCCTGGAAAACAGAACATATATCACAGTATATTACAAACAAAGCCTTAAATCGAAATACCGAAAAATTAAACATCAAAATTGAGACTGAGTTGCTCAACTGTAAAGAAGATGACCCGCTTGGGATGGAAGTGCCAAATATGGATGATTGCACCTTGGGACAGTTCAGATTGCGACTAAACCCAACGCTTGACACCTGAACAACAAATTACAACCAAAATTAAAACAAGGAGAAATAGAAACTACATTTGCTATTTATTGCTTTAGTAAGTAGTGATTTCCTCTGATTTAATAAAATAAATCAGAAATATAAACAATGAAAAACCGTAGAGATATTTAAAGCTAAGAAAATTCAACAGATTACTAAATAAAAGAACAAAAAATGTAATTTGAAAAACTAAATACAAACAGAAATTCAAAGCCGTAAACTTCATAACAAAAACTGATAAAAAAATCAAATAATTTATTCAAAAGACTACATTTTTCAGTCCTTTGTTTCACAAGCAGCCAACAAATACGAAATTGACCGATATACAACAAAATTCTGAAATGCTTGAAGCAATACGACTACGTTTTGGAACAGTTAGGTGGTGATTAGCCACAAGCAGCTGAGGGGAGTGCAAAAACAGACCTTGAAAGAGGCGGCGAGCTCGGCTCGGGAGGCTTCGATCAACGGAGTTGAGACTGTAGATCTGAGAAGAGAAGAAGCCGCCATTTTTTATCGGTTCGGAGCTCTCTTACTCTCTCTGAGTCTGAAGCAAATGGAATGAAAAACCCTAAAAAACGAAAAGCTTTTTATGCAGCTTTTGGGGACTCCGAACAGCCCACCACCAGAAGCCAAATGTGTTTTTTGTTTTCCTTTTCTAATTATTTTTTAATTAAAAAAATATCTGAAGAAAATTGTGAAAAAGCATGCGGAGGTTCTTATGGAGCTCTCCTGAGAAAGTCTCTCTCTCTCTCTTCACGTTCTTTTGGGAACAATCTCCTGCAAACCACCTCCAATACCTTGATGGTATTTAACCGTCGATGTATTGAGGCGTGGAATATTGACGGTCGACATTTGAGGAAGTATGGGTTATGGTGAGAGTGGAAACAACGGATGAGCAGCTGTGTAAATCACGTAGGTGAGTTTGTCGTGACGTGGTGAGGAGAGGAAGGGTCTCGTAGTCCTCGACAGCCACGTCGGACCTGTGTGGGCTTTTTTGGGCTTTTCCCTTCTTTTAGATTTCTAGCCGGTCCTACAGACGACCGGTTCACGTTCCCGGTCCATTGTTTTTTGTATTCGGGTCTTAACCAAGGTTCTAAAAAGCGCTAGGCGCTAGTCGGGCGGCGAACAGCGGCCTAGCGCCTAGGCGCCTAGGCCGGGGCCTAGGCGGACTAGGCGGATTTAAATAAATTTATTAATATCATATAAATAAGTGTTTATTTACACTTTAAAAAAAAATAAAAAACTATACTTATATTAAGAATTTGGAGAGATAAAGTTGCAAGGCTAGGCCTCAATCTCTTATTCTCCATTTCCTTCCAAGACTCCCTCCGTATCAAACTCAAATGGGGAATTGAGAAATTAGGAATTTTGGGTTTTCTTCCCAAAAAACCATTTTGCATTTTTAAAAAAATTAAAAAAAAAAGCACCGCCTAGGCCCCCGCCTAGGACCGCCTAACACTAAACCGATTTTTAGAACGATTTGCTAATAATCCCCTCGGAAGACCCACGCCTAGCGCCTAAGCGCCGCCTAGGCCGATTTTTAGAACACTGACAAGCACAAAAGATGTAACGGAGTTGGATGTTTAGTGTGTGCGGTTAGACATCCATGTGATTCGTTCGTGTGCATACAAGAGGTTTTCCCTCAAGTTGTTGTTCTATTATTCATAAGGTTCCAAACTTTCTTTCATGGCAATGAAAGAGTTGGTTACATTTGTTTATTTTTAGGTCCAAAGAAAATAACAACGTAACAATAGAGACTAAGTCGCTAAGAAAAGGTTGATAAAGGTTCATATCAGGCACGACGTGTTTAGTCATAACCTCAAATATTAATTATATATACATATAGTTTTTGCAAATTGATGGTGAAATTTTTATTTTTTTTACCGAAGCGTTCAATATCTCAAAATATTTAATCAATGACTAATCTGAATTGGGACGCCGGGAGGTTATGAGGAATTTTACTCTATCTCTGACCAACATCGAGCAGATTAGTTTTCATCGCATTTCGAATCTGGGACAACTCATGTTGGTTGATGGTGAAAACTTTCAATTCATTTGTATTTTATAGATCAAGTGTGCAGGTGCAATGTTATATTTTATAGATCAAGTGTGCAGGTGCAATGTTTTTCCCAAATAGAAGATAATATCTTGACTTTTTTTTAGTTCAATTAAATTCTCACTATAATAAGATACGACTTCAATGCTATGCTATATTGGAACTTAGAAAAATCAAGAATCTTTATTTTTATTATGGTTTAGGAGTAGAGGGAGGAGCGCAATTTTGTTGACCAACATGTGTTATTAGTAAGTTTGTTGCAAAATCAATATATGTAAGACATAACTAAATGCTGCACTAAAAATAAAATAAATGGTTTTCAACAAAATAATACTAAATACAATTCACATGAATGGATGGTAACATGGAGGAATGCAACTTGGATGGATTCAACCCAAATTTGGAGTCTAACTCGAAATTTAAACCGGTATTAGATGGTTAGTACGGACTAAACATAGATTAAACATAAGTTAAGTTTTGTTACTTAAGCCTTAACACTTAGCAAAAACAAATTCAAATAATTATTTGACACTTATTAAGTTATTTTTCTTGAAGAGTGAGGAAAACTTTGAATTTGAAATCTCTTACCATCGACAAAAAGAGAAGTATCACTATATAAAGAGCTTATTAAGTTACATAAATTTTAACAGGATCAAGTTCTAAAATCTATTTGGATACTACTAAAAATTCTATTATGTTTCGATATATTCTGTTCACTAAAATATTTAATAGTTAGACATTTTAGTCAATAAACTTTTGATCAAAAATCTAATAACGGCGAAAAAAATTAATGTAGAGAATAAACTAGAACATACTACAAAATATCTAAATACCACAACTACTAACTTACCAACCCTTCAAATCCGAACCGTACAAACCTGCTTTTGTTATTTTTGTGTTGGTCGTGGGGTTCAAAGTGGGGACCTTCATTGTAGAAGTGGAGGACACATAATATGTAAGTGCAAATAAACCTAAATTATTGATCATTGAACTGATGTCTCAGCGTCGAGCCAACGGATTAGGCACAGTACTCTTTTGGCCTTTGCTTTGTTGGTGTCTGTGAAGTGGTAGGTTAGGGTTGAAAACAAGCAAGTACAGCTATGCACGTGGTCTTCCCTAGAAGTAGGAAGATACTCCATGCATGCACAACAAGAAATCAATCACGTGCCCACTTTTTGACGTAAACTAAGAACTGAAAGCCGGAAGAGAAATCGATAACGCAAACTCACATGTACGACTGACTTTAGCACGCATCTTAGTATAAATTTAAGTTAGGAAGCTAAAAGCCGGAAGGCATATATGCTTGCAAAGTACCGAGTGCAAGTCTTGCTTTCGGAAATGACATGATATGTTTGCTGTCTCATTACAAGGCATGGCATTTTCTTAGGCACAACCGCACAAGTTTGGACTACTACGCAAAACGTCTGTTTGATGTCGATGGGTGCTTTGTTCTCACATGATGACAATGTCTAACATGATAATGTTTCACTCACCAATGAAATACCTAATTATGGGACCATCCATAAAGTCGATAGTACGTATAAACCTCAATAAAGAGAGAGATTTTTATGAAAGGGGTTTAGTTGCTACCACATTGGTAGTGTACTCGGTCTCTTTCATTAACAACTATTAGGTATAAGTATAATCTCAATATTTTTCTTTGTAGATTTAGGTGTGTTGATTAGTTGTGCGCCTCAACTTATTTGTCTACATTTTGAACCCATATTTGAAAGCACCTATTAAGAACATTGAAGGTGGGATTACTAAGTTTTTATTCACAATCTTGTACGTAGATAGCATTTGTTTTTATTAAAGAGTCTCTTTTGTACCTATATATGAATTTGGATAGGAAGATTTTAGATGTCTAAACAATAGTTATGGATTCCAAAGAAGGCTTACAAAACTAACAAAGTTGTTGGAAGAGTAACATGCAAATTTACCCATCAAATATAGGCACACCAATAATAGCCTCTAGCCTACTTGGTTATAAGCTTATATTCGAATTATAATTGTAATTAGATGCCTACGGTATAACAAGAAATCAACACATATGAGTAGTTTACTAATCAAGGTTAATGTTGTCCTGGGAACTAATGATGGTTGTCACTCGATCAACGCACAAATGAAATTAATTAAGAAAGGAAAACAAATAGCTAATCCTTATAAACCAAGTGGAAGAATGTCGATTGAAAACTATAGTACCGAAATTCATGACACCAAAACTATAAAACACCAATGAAAAATTTGTTTGGGATTGCTGGAAGCAGTTTTGCTCACAATGTTTTTATTAGAAACACGTAGATATTTTTAGTAATAATCTGAATATTTCTTGAAAAAACACTTGGAAGTGCTAATTGAAGACACACTTGACACTTGCTTTCCCATAAAACGATTCTATATTTGAATAAGCACATGACACATGCTTTTAAGATTTTTCGCTTAATGTAGTTGCAAACACTTTTGATTGCCAAAAAGTGATTTTACTTCTTTCCAAAAACAATCTCAAACATACCCCAAAAATAAACTATAAGACAAAACACCATTGGAACATATTACCTTAATTAAGATTTTATATAAGATCATTTTGTATGTGTTTTCTTACTCTCCTGTCAACTTTCTCATCCCTTTTCCTTCTATCTCTATTTTCTTTTATTAAAAGAAAAAAAAATATTATCACGACCATAGATTTCTAGTACTCATTGTATATAGTATATACACAAATATCACGAAAAAGAAAAGAGCTAAAATAGAAAGTTTTTAGTTTTGTATTAAGCTAGGAAAAAGAAGAAAGTTTCAGCATTGGTTAGGCATGGAAAGCCAAGTGTCATTCTCTGACAAGCTCTGCCCAACGAAGAGTGGCATTGCCACATTCCCGGCAACAATTGTCAATTGTCTACCTTCCGTCTTCCCCCTCCACTTCATATGAATTCCTTTCTCTCTCGAGACCATACAAATAAAAATTAAAAATTAAAAATTAAAAAATTAAAAAATTAAAAAAAAATATATTCTCTCTCTTTCTCTTAGCATCGCCCCTTGTGAAGGAGGAGGAAGTGAAGGAAACTATTTCCTCCACCTCATTAATTGCACCTCTTGCCGCTGGTAATCCACTCCAAAACTCTTTTGCCTCTTTGGAAATTTTATCTTCCTATTTATGTTGTCAAAATCATTGAATATACGAATCATGCATGTTCAAATGTAATAATATAGGATGACACATAAATGCGTTGATTTTCAGTCTAACAACATAACATGTTACATATACGATTTGAGATCACCAATTTACTTATGCATGGAATAAATTTTGTATATGCATGTATATTGTATTTCTATGTGTTTGTTTTGGGTTAGCATGTTATGGGGTTTAATTTTGGTTCTCTCTCATTTGATTTTGTTACCATATGGAATGAAAAACTGCAGCTCTTTTATGAGGTGGTTCATTTGTTTTGGGCTTTGGATGTTATTAAGGTGGAAATATGTTTGATTTAGGTTGCAAATTCGTATTAGGAAAGAAATGAATTAAATCATTGTTTACGGCCTTAAGGCTGCACAGAATTGGATTTAATTTGGAAACTGATCGAAATGCAGATAATTTGGGGCTCGAGAATTTTCGTTCTTACTAAGAAAGTTTGATTGTGTAATTTTTCTGTTTCGTGCGTAGTTGTGTTCCAAGAATATTTATCTTCTTGTTATATATCAGATGCTAGGATAAAGATCCAACAAAATTGCAAGGATGGCTGTCAGCTATAAATATTGGAATGACTGTGTTGATCCCCACGACCTGGAAGAAATGTGGAGTAGTCCTTATGTGGCTGCAGAATGGTTAGATGCTGGAGAGACCAAAGGCCAGAAAGTTCACCTCTCGCGTGATCCCGATGGACACGCTTATTTGACACAGACCGAGATGAAGGTAACTACATTGAAGGAAATGATAGTTACCATAAGTTTGACTAAGAAGTTTTGACGTATGAAACTAGGCAATTGGCCAATTACATTTTCTTCTACAACTCGTAGAATTGTTATGGGGAACAATTTTTAGTAATAAAGGACAAAGAGATTTTTTTTGGAATAAATTAGGCGCAGACCATTTTCTTCCGAATTTGTTGAATAATTTACCTTGCATCATATGGCTGTTTTTCAGGCTGTGGCTGAGATCATCATCCGCCGGCATTTTGGTTCACAAATAGATCCTGTAAGTTTTCTATGATAAGAACAGATTAGCTAGTCTGTTTCCTTTTCTATGATGTGCTTTAATCAGCTTGAATTGAACACACTTTTTCCTCCGTCCAAAAGGATAAAAGAATGCACGTTTGCTCAGTGGCATATATATATCTGGTCTTCACAATTGAGTCATCAGCTGCTGAGAATATGCCAGCTTCAATTTCTGCAGAATAATAAACATCCCCATGTTACGCGGCTATGTCTTTTCTTTCCCCTGAATTTTTGCCTTTTGTTTCTGCTGCAGGATATGATTTGTGCTATTTCTGAACTTGAAAGTGATAGACAGCCCCTTGCTACGCGGTATGATAAAAAAGCTAAGTCCACCTCTATAGGGATCATGCAACTTTTTCCAAAAACCGCTGACTGGCTCGCTAGGTACGACCTTTATGATCTGACTTGATTTTGAGAACATGACTCTTAATGGACCAGCAATGTTCTTTATCTACTTTTGATGGAATTTTGGCGCAATGACGTTGCAAGTGAAACTTTCTTGCAGTGATTTGGGTTACCATTCATATGATGTTCAAGGTGATCACGATCTTCTGTTCAAGCCTTTTGTAAATGTATATTTTGGTGCTGCGTATCTTATATGGTTAGCAAGGTTTGAGAAAAAGTAAGTTACAAAATATAGTGTTCATCGGATAACTTTTTTATCTGGTTACATGTGGCTCCTATGAATGTGGACTTGGTCATGTCCATCTTCTAAGATTCGATATTGATATATACTTCCGTCTTTGTTTGTAGAGAAAGAGGTGAAGAATTCATAATTAGGGCATATAAAGGAGGTACCAAGAAGGCAACTCACAAATCAACTTTGCCGTATTGGCAACGGTATCTTTCAGTCAAGGAAAGTCTTCCATCCAGGTTGCTGTCTCCTCTCTATCACTATAATCTGGAACTTGGTTTAAACATTTTTCGTAACAGTAATTTTCTTTTTGACAATGTAAATGATGCACTGAAATGTTTTCCGCTCAACTGTATGAAGGTTTAGAATGTTTGGTAAAGAATTGGAGCCAAGTTGGAAATTGTTGTGCAGTGAACGATGTATTATTTGTAGCGAAAAGAAAACAATGTGTTATGTTTGCTGAATTATGATGTCTCATTGTTAAGTAGAAGCTAAACTTTTTCAGATATATTACACAGCTGATTACGGTGTATCACACCTTTGTGCAGAAAATGTTTTGAAGGTCATCCATCTCCAATTCATGGTTCTGCTTCTAAAGCCCATCATGATGCGCCGTCTGCACCCTCACACAACACAGGTTGGTCCTTTTCCAGTTACAGAGCGAGCTACTGTTATTCGCGTCAGTTCAACTGATAAATCTGTTTTAGAAAAATATATTATATTTTGTTTAGTATCAACATTGTAAAGAGAACATTTGTGGAGATGGCGATCGGTGAGTTGGTGCTAATCCAATCATGTTTTGTTTTGATAAGTGTTTTTACTATGTCTGATGATTCTTTGTCTGTCCTTTAATCGAATGCAGTCCCGAATATATAGGTTTCCTCAAGAATGTAGATCCTCTTCTTAGCTTTGTCATATGAAATTCAAGAATTTTCGGTCATTTTTATTCCTCATTTCCATTATATTACTAAGCCAAGAAAGTTTTCATCAGGTCATCATGTTTATTGGGATGCCAGAGCTTCCCCAGAAGACATGGCAGAAATGTGGAATCATCACGACGTCTCTAAAGAGTGGACCAAGACTGGAGAGAAAAAAGGAAAAGTACGATTCTCCATTGACGAAAAGAAAAGACCATATCTCTCTCGTGTAGAATTGAAGGTATGAGTTTAGAAAAGACAACGGTTTGAAGTTCAGGATTATATTTTTTGGTTATCGTTGTGAATGAAATCAAGCTTAACATGTCACCTGAATGATGTTGACTTCTTGCAGGCAGTTGCAGATATCATACTCACAAAACACTTCAGTTCAAAGCCAATTAAAGCTGTAAGTATAACCTCTAAGTTGTGAATTATGTTTTCTACTGTTTTGGACACCGCTTATTAGTTATTACAACCTGATTCTTCGTCTGAGATATGTAAAAGCCTGGAAGATAACGAAACCATTTGCCATTTTCGACTTGTGTTTTTCAGTTTCATAAGCATTTCTATCCTCAATCAGTTCACTTCTTTGACTCCAACGATCACTCTTTTACTTTGTTATTCTTCTTTTCGGGGGACTTATTTTTTGCACAGTCAGTTCTTTGTGCTCTTGCAGAGGTTATTAGCTTGCGTTTCCTGAATGGCGTTGGACCACGTGCTGGAATTATGGGAATCGACTATTCTACAGCTTTATGGCTCTACAAGTATGTCAATCTCATAAACAGAACTAAATTTCTTAATTTGAACAGAGGAGCATGCTCAAAAAGTTTATATCAATCTGTATAGAGATCAAGATCTTAGCTCGTCGCGGATGTTTCCGCAGATTATTTTCAGTTTTTACTATGCACTTAAACTTCTGCGTTGTGTGCAGCGAGATGGGCTTCCGAGCATATAAACCTAATCAAGCCGATGATCTTTGCAAGCCATTTTTCTCGATGTACTTTGGTGCAGCCTATTTAGTATGGTTAGTGGAATATGAAGGGAGGTAAGTATGTTACAGGATTTATTTGTCACCGGAAATAAATTTTTTTCGGTCGCCTAATATTGACATCATTGACCATGTTGTGTCTAATTTGATGGTCATAATAAACGAGCAGGTTAAGAACTCCGGAGTTTGTTGTTCAGGCTTATATCTTGGGGCCAAAGAACGTGAATCTTCAGGATTCAGGTCCGCAGTGGCTCAAGTTTGAACAAGCCTTGAGCCACTATGAAGACGCGAAGAAGTGTATTGAGTACGTACCATCTCGCTTCACTTGTAAAAACTCAGAATCTGCTGTGTTATGACTGATGAATCAACCTCGTCGTTGTAGGGAGCACGGGAGCTGCACTATCATGTAAGCTGACAAAAACCGCGTACGAAAAAAGGGTTCCATCCTTCGGATTGAGCAGAAGCATGCTTGAAAAACTTGAATGAATTGAGCAAATGCTGCCAGGATATAGAATTGGTTTTCTCTTGTAGAATTGCTTTTGTGATATTTTTGAACAGCTACTTCATGTTTTTGGCAAAAACTATGTCCCAGTACAAAATAATAACACTTTGATGCGTCTGTTTTCTCAAAAGAGAGGATAGTTCTCTGCTTCATTTGCAATAGAATGAGTCACACATTTGAGTCTCAAAAAATAATGCATCTAAATGTAAAATCCATTTGAAACTTAGTGCTACGATTGGTATTCTTATTCACTCGTAAGTGTTGAGGTCATAGGTTCAAATCTCGTGGATAATGAGTTTAATACTAATTTATTATCCTCACATCCTAGTGTAAATAGAATGAGTAACGATAGGGAGACCACATATTTGTACTATATAATGTGGCAAATGTTTGACCAACATCCAATAAGATAATATATAACAAGTACATATCACTTGCCGCATCAGATAGATAATATATAAATGTAATATAAAATGAAGGGTATCTTTAGCTTTTTTTTTTTTTTTAAGTAGGTGACTTGAAGCTCCCCCTCAGACAAGCTTGCGTGATCATATTGGACAAAACATCAGCGATTAAAAGAAATAAAAACGAAAATCAGAGATCATCGTAGAAAAAATCAGAATACCAAATGGTGGTACGGCCTCAACGTCAGGTGTCAAAGACTCCTAGTCCAATGGCAAAGGCTGCAGACCTCGTAGAATCACTCTTGGTATGTTCTATTTTTTTTCTTCTTTTTACTCTAAATTTCTGCAATAATACGTATTATATAGTGATACAACCAATGAACAACTTAGATCATTGCAAGTTTACAAAATTTTGTATCATGCAATGATCTAAGCCGTTCATTGGTCGTATTACTACATGATGCGTATCATTACAGCCAAACCCCTTTTTAGTTTTGTATTTCATACTGCAATTATTCCTGGTATGTTCTATTTTTTTCTTCTTATTTTTACCTTTGTATTTCATGGTCCCAGACCACACCCCAAATATATTCAAACAGGCCCGGCCCATAGGGTGTGCGGGCTGGGCGACCGCACAAGGCCTCACAAAAATTAGGGCCTCCTTTCAATGTTCCAACCCAATATTTTAAATAAGAAAAAAAGGCCATTCATAATGAATTTCTGGTGCTTTTGGTGTTTTTACTACGGAAAATTCTGTTTACCCCCAATTATCATCTTTAGACACCCATAAAACTTTTTTTTTGTTAATCACCATTGTATCCTTGTGGTTGCAGCATACAAGCAAGATATCTCCATGCGGAGTTGATCAATGACATCCCACCTACCAAGGTCATTTCATAGACATTTTAATTTGTAACGATAATACTTATGCGTTCCCTAATTTAGCAAAAATAGAGTTATGGCATTCCGCCACTCATGTTATTCTTCATACTCCATTTTATTGCCCATCATTATTTGGAAGCGGGGCTGCCTCTTATTGTTAATTTACAATTTTTTTATTAAATAAATTATTTGAGGTTGATTTAGAAATATGATAAATTTCAGTGGGTGTCCAAAGAAAGTTACAAATTCAAATAAGGGTGTCCAAAAAAATATGATGTCCAAAGACAAAAGTTGAGTGTAAATAAAATTTTCCTTTTACTACTTTCCAATAAAACTTGGGCTTATTTTTCATAAATTGTGAATGACCCGGCCTCTATTTGATTAATTTGAAATGAATTAAAATATTTTTATTTAGTTACTAGAAGACTACAAAGAGGCCTTTTTAAATTTGATTTTTATCTACATGGAAAAATTGACTGCCACGTCAGCAAAAAAAGAATCATACGTTTGCCACGTCATCATTTAACGGTCAACTTATCAGACTTTTTAACTGTTGTACGAAATTGATACGAAATAATGAGTTGTTGTATGAAATTAAAAAAAATTGAAAAAGAATTGTATGAAGTTTAAATTGGACGAAAAGTTAAAAGAATAAAATACAATTTACCTAAAAAGTAATGACGTGGAACTCATATTTGAGCATGACTTATATCATATCCCTACAAGGCAATATTATTGATCACGAAGAAAAATATTGAACAAAAAAGAAAAGGATAAAAGAGGAGGAGGTAGAGGCATTTCGTCTGGGATAGGCTACAATGCTTACAAGCATTCTATGCTTACACGAATCTAACCATTAATAGTTAGATTCGTGTAACTATGAAATGCTTGTAAGCATTCTAGCCGGATCCGCTTCGTCCTCCTCCCTCTATTTAGTGGCCAAAGTTTTTTTTTTTTTTCACTAGAAAGGGAGAAAGCTAAAATCTAAAATTACAAGTAATGCAAATATTAAAACTTCTTTTTTATTAAAACCGTTGTGGCCTATCTAATTGATGGAGTAGGCTACAGTGCTCTCAAACATTGAATGCTCACACCGATCTCACCATTAAAAAGAGGGAGGAGGGAGGAGAGAGGCCGGGGGGGGGGGGAAGGATGGTGAGATAGGTGTGAGCATTCAATGCTTGCGTGACACATCCCGATCCCGGACACGCCAGGTGTCGGGAAGTGCTGGGCGACACGTGTAAGGTGACGAAAACCAATTATGCAAGAAACGGTGAATAGTAAGAATATTAAGAGTTGAGTGCGGAAGTAGAAGTGTGGTGAGGGTTAAAAACCCATAATACAGGATGCATAACAGTCAGAGCAAAGTAAATAGTGCAGGAATATAAAAACATTCACATCCCCGAGAGGATGGATAATTAAAAGTTAGCTACAAGTAGGAGTAAATCCTACATAGTCTGAGGATATGTCAGAACCGCCGACCATCGCCGAAGAGAGCCCTCGAATCACCGCTAAGTGAACCGTCACTAGGTCCTGGAGGGGCGCAAAACATAAAACGGTGAGTGGGTCAAAAAGCAAAGTTTGATAAAACCGTTGTTTTCAAGAGTTTACTAACCCCTCACTGGAAAACAAGTATAATTGAGAAAATACGTCATACCCGTAGGCATGAACCTCAAAATACTATCATGAAAACATTCGGGTACTCCCCGATAATAATGTACTGACATGCTCACCCATATGTAAACACACAAGTCCAAGTGGCTAAACCACAAGGAACAGGCTAGGTATAAAAGTAATACGCTGAGTACTACAATGACGCGAGTCTAACGCTAAGCGCTGGTGCACAAAGTGCAGTCACACAAGTTCGAGTTGCCTAGTGCAACCTAGAACAGGCTAGTACCTACAATGGATCCAAAGCTGTGTAGCGGTACTGGTAGTGATTACTCCAAACGTCAAGGCTAGTCCTGGCCACAAGACTGAGTACTAATACCTGGGGTGTATACATCTACTGATGAGCAACAGGTATAAAACATGTATGGCAATATAATACGAATGTTCTACCTCCAACAAACGTATATGATATGAATTATGCTAACAGTTTGAAGAAAGCATTGAAAACCATACGTATATATACATTTATCAAAACAAAGACCCACTCACTCACCTGTAGGTAGCCGGGTCGTAGCCCCCCGGTCCTGGGTAGCCCCGGTAGTCCTCTGGATAGGTCTCACCTATATGAGATATCATTGTAATAATGATTAAACTCATAAAGGTTACTAAATAACTAATTAATTACACCTATCCCTTGTTTGCTAAACCAGGAGGTTCAAAACACCTCGAAAAATTTCGTGCGTACTACCCCGAGGTAGTACACGTCGTCACGAGTTGCCTCGTGAAAACATAATCGAAAAAGGACCTCCCAACCGCCCCCACGCGCGGCTCAAACGCGCCAAGCCGCGGCTCCACGCGCGGCTCAGCCGAGCCAGTCAGCGCCGGTCTGAACCGGTTCGCTGACGTCAGCAAGGCCGGTCTGACCCTGTTTGTTGACGTCATCGCTGACGTCAGCGCCGGTCACCTCTGGTCTTTTTCCGGTCGCGCGGCGCCGCCGCCGGCCGCCGTCGCCGTCGCCGGAATTTTGGCCGGTTTCTGGGTAATTTTTAAAGCTCGATATCTTCTTCATTTTAAGGCCAAATTTTACGTGCCATATATCAAAATGAAGCTGGAGAAGAGTAGAATCACGGTGTACCTTTCGATTGGTCGTACAAGCTCGGGAAATGGCCTGAAATTGCCTCGAAGGTTGCGGTTCACTGTAGCAAATCGATCTACGTCAAAACTCAACCAAATCAGGCAAACGACCTATGAAAATTCATCTACTCAACGAGAGGAACACAATGGTGGTAGTTAGAAACCTCACCTCGGTCTAGATTGGCCGAAAAATGGCCGAGAAGGTCCGGTTCTTCCGGTTGCGTTTCCCGTCAAACGGGTGAGAGTTTGGACGAACGGTTTGCACCGTTGAGTCCACGGCGTCGAGACGAAAGAGGTGGTGATTTTCGTTCGCTTCGATTCGACAGGTTTCCTTCGGTGTGCACTGTGCACCCACGGTAAAGAGAGAGAGAGAAAAGTAAAAAATCTGGGGAAAAGAAAAGTGACGGGGAAGAAGGAAGGGAAAGAAAGAATAAGGAAAAATTGGGTTTTGGGGGTATTGTGCACCCACCAAAACAGTAAACTTACACGCTCACGTGTACAAAATAAACACGCACGTGTAGAGAATATTCCTCAGGAATTATTTTATAACAAACTTTTTACGGGATGTTACATTGCGAGCACTGTAGCCAGTCCCCTAATTAATATCCAAAGTATTTATGACTTTTGGCCAATTTCCCACACTCTTATTTATTTATTTATTATTTTCTAATTTATTCAATGTAAAAGCCAATAATAAACATGGCGTTCAAAAAAGAAATGAGTTGTGCTGGAGTGGTTTCCCATTCAAATAATAATATGTCGAAACACATTAACATAACAGTACAAGTGGTACTATGTCCATCTACTTATTTTATTTTTCTATTCACCTTAAATTGATTTGCAATCTATAATTTTATAATGCAGATGAAAAAAATGCTCAATCCTTCATGTTCAAATTTTACATTTTTTCAGCCACTTAGTATTACGATATATTGATATTCATCTTAATTTATAATTAAAAGTTCTTAGGTTTTAGTCTTGTGAATGACGAGTTCGATACCAAATTATTGGTCAAACTCATTGTGTAATTTAATTCGACCTTTAACCTTTTATTCAAATGATATAGTTTATATTAAATAAATAAATAAATAAATGAAACATTATTTTTTACAAGGAAACCCACATTTTTTTAAATTGATCTTAATCATCTTTCTATATATCGACCCAAAAAGTTTAAAAGTTTTACTACAAAAAAGTTTAAAAGTTAAACCAGTACTAGTTTCCCAAGAGGAAAATAATAGCAAGGCCAAACAGTTCTGAGAAAGTTGAAGAAGAAGAAGAAGAAGAAGAGAATCACTGAATCAGTGAAATGGAAGTGTTTAGTTTTAACTGACCAAATATTAATGTAATTGCAAAAAAACTATAAAGTTGGCAGTTAGAATTAGGTGATTTTCAATTTATGTAGTGTGGGGTGAATAGAAATAGAAGGGTGAAGAAAACCTCCTTTGGCCCATTGAAACCCCCTTCACAAGCAAATGAAAAAACCTTATCCAAAATGCAGGCCTACATTAATCAACTTGGTAAGTGCTTAGTCAGTAAGTAATCTTAGGTCCAGTGGGGTGAAACCACGTCCTTCCAATGAATCCACATGTTTTTGTAGTAGTGATTACTGCACCGCGTTTTTCATTTTCTGCACACCCACGGTTTTAATTTTGGCCCCGGTTCTCTTTTGATTGTTCAACACAATAGCTGAAAAAAAGGTGTACATAAGATGAATAAGAGTCTGTAGAAATTACTTTCTTTTGTATATGGTTTGTTTGATCATTAATAAATTTTTCCACATATTGGGTGAGGCGTTGGTTAGAGAATGTCTGCACTCATTTGCATACCTAAGTTTGAATCTCATTATAATGAATTAAAATTAAAATAGCGCTCCAATTAAAAATATAAATGTTTCTATCTCTCTTTTAGTAATGATTTTTATGTTTTTATCTTATAATTACTTTTTACAGTTGAAAGATTAGTGGCCTGCTTTCATGCTTGATGACCTAATGGGGTCCTTAGACCACTTCAACTTTAGTTGTTTCAAGATTGAGGCTTAACAACAACAAACACAGCAATCTCTACTTCTTTTCGTGAATAATGAAATATTTATATGATTTGAAAAAACTTGACAACTCTTTTCTATTTTCAAAGGTTCATTCTCCATTCCCACATTTGCAACCTCGACAACTTTTCCCACCATCTGCTTTTTGCCTGAGAGAGGCATGTACTTTTGGGCCTATTTTTCTTCTTAATTTAACCTCTATTTCGGTTTAATAACATCATATAACATAGTAAATGGCTCTTAGTCTAAAATTGCTAATTCTCTTCGTTTAAGAAATTTGATCAAATTGTGAATGTATCAACTAGCTCTTAGTCTAGTGCTAATTCTATTCTCGATAGTCGATATTTGAAGGATTCCCAAGTTTTAATCTATGTCCTCATTGGTAAAATGAGAGAAAACAAAGAAAAAGAGTTGTGAGGTTTGTTTGTTTCATTGAGAACATTTATTTCAAAGTTAATCATGTCATTAATTGTGAATTGACACTTTTACTTGATTTAGGAGAGTCCGGCCATTTGCCAAAAGGAGATAGGTGTTCATTTCCTCGAATACCCCTTAAGGTTTGGCGGGATTATTTGTCTTCGAAGGCTTCCTGGAGAAATGAATTGACTTTTATAAAAACACATGATTGATTCATTTTATTGCTAATACTTGTTTTTTATTAATTTTTATGTGGGACTGGCTTGAATCAGAACTTTTGTATCTTGGTCTAGATACACACCTGCAAGTTTTCAGCAAATAACACCAGTCCTGTCCTTACATTCCTTGTAGGACTGTTGCCCATGTTTCGTATAAATTTCTCTGAACTTTTTGGTCTTTTATTTGATTCTTATGATTGTAGTTTAAAGATAAGATCGTCATTTGCATATTACTTGGTTCTAATTGGTTCCTTTTTTTTTGTCAAAAAAAAATTGAATCATTTAAGTACATTCTTAAAACCTGACTATAATTTCTTGTTTCTTCGATGTAGATTCTAAAATTGGAAAAACATAATTGCAGAAATGTACATAAGATACTGCATAGTTATTTGATGTTGTCGAGTGGAACCTCAAAGCATACAGAAAACAAAGATACATGAGAGTATTCCAATGTGTTCTTGGCTACTACAAATAATATCTTGTGAGCAGTGAATGCATCACTTTAATGTTCGGAATACATTTCATATACTATTAGGATATAGTCGAAAAGTGCATTTTCAGCTTTGTAATTCTCTAGATCCTCTAATTCTTTTTCTTCATTGTAGTTATAACAATTTGGTTCATCAAATATATAAAGTGATTGTTTTCGTTACAGATCACGACCCATTTCGGAAGAACAGCAAGTTAGTGCTGGCTTAAGCATAGTGGTAAGTGGGTCATTACTGGTCGGCCCTATACAAGGGGCCTTCCATCATGCACGACCTTATCCCACACCACTAGCAGTCAAGCATTGGCTGCACATAAATTAGACGTGCAATGGGTTCGAGGTTCAACATTTCTCGTGGTTGCAATGGTTTCAGCTGCATTTTGCAACAACCTTCTGGTAAATTTCTTCCAACAATGTGTCATATAATAAAGATGCATTTAGTACTGTTGTTTCTCAATTTCATCACTCTCTTCCTCTGAAATCTTTTTTTTTATTTTCTTGTGTCTATGTTAGGGTATTACATAGAGACGAACCATTTCTTCTTATGACCCTCGTATGTGCGATTGGGACAGTGTGAACATGTTTGTAGCAGTGGGGTTGAAGGGGAAGAACTTCAGTCTCGTGGCTGCTAGGCCTTAATGTTAAACTTGGGTGCTACTTTTCGGTGAGTTCTTATTACATACTCTGAAAATTAAATACCAGCTTACAAATTAACTTTTTAACACCCTCCTTAATTTGTAATCCTCAACTGGTTCTTGAACTCTCTATGGTGACGATTTGGTTAGCATATCAGTTGGCCAATCGTCTGGTTAACATATCAGCGCAGCTCTATATGTTATCGGGGCTTCTGCTATCATTACATTGATCAGGTCTTAGAAAAAGTAGTTTCTGCAAAAGGTGGAAATGGTCGATAAATATAAAAGCTAGTCTGCAATAGTTTGTCTTACTGTTTTGGTGTTGTAATCAGTGACCAAAAGAATGCCAATAATGAAGTATGATGATCTGTACTTTAGCGGGCCTCTAGGTGAACAGTCAAATACAGATTCAGGTAGTATGAAGCATCTAAGAACACTCACATACCAATCCCACTAAAATTATCTGACTTAGATATAGACATTCAAATCTTCGAATCTCCATCAGCTACGCACCAATTGAGCCACCAATAGCAACTGCACGATCCAGAGCTATGCTGATAGAATCCTCCAAGAATTCATGGAGTTTGTAATCTAAAGAATAACATCCACAAAGTCAATACTTGTTCTTTGCAAAACTAGCAAAAAGAGCCAATAGGCATGTTCAGCCCATTACATGCAAGATTCAACAAACTTGATCTTGTTATCTCTGTTTATTGCTGAGTGCGTCTCCCCTGTAGTACCTAAAGAAATAAATAGTAAATGAAGTGAGAACAAAGTCTCTTCCAAGTTCCAACAACTAAAATAATTAAACCAGAAACCCTTCCAGCAGTATTATGGCGTACTTAACGAGTTGGTATAGAAGGTGTTACCAAAACAGGTCATTCATGTAAAGTAATACGGCCTTCTGACACCATAAATTTGTCATCTTCGCTGTAACAAAAACACTAGTGTCAATCATCCTGCCATAATTCAAAATTATTTAACAATAAAGAAAAATAGTATTACCCTACAAACTACCTTATACCGGAAGACAAAGCAACAACATTGTAGTATAATAAAGCAAGTGCGATTACGAGCCAATTAGGGCAGTTCCAAGGAAACCTGACTGTATATTCTGTTAAAGCATAATATTAGTGCCAATTTCCAAACATTGGTTTACAGAAACAAGCTGGATTATCAAAATTCAACAAGGCTACCACCTTTGCTTTCTCAAGCGGAGGCTCAACTCATCCAAAAGCGATTCGCCAACAAGCTTTACCCGATATAATAATGTGTGTAACAAATATACACCTAAAGCTGATGGTGAAGCAAAGCTTCACACCAAGAGGAAGTGAATAAAAGCAGGACAATCGTCACATTTCCCATCTTCATTCTTGAAGCTCCCACATTGAGATCATCTTGCATTCTCAGTACTATGCTTTGTTCCGTCATTGATGAATGATGTCTAAACCCTTCTTTACGCCAGGATCAAGAGGGCCTATATAGTTTCATTTCTCTAGCTTTCCAAAACTCTCCATATATACGAGACCAATAACATACCGCTATACTTACCCAATCAAAACGATAAGAGAACTCATAGTTGAGCAAAATTAGGAAATTTATACAAAGTATCTGCCATGTTCATCTATACTATTAATAATTTTTAGCTGGATCTTAAACGGATTATTTGAACTACTAATCCCGTCAATTAACCTATTATATGTAGCAAGATCGAGGTATAAAATCCCCTATCAAGCATCTCATCACAAGCACTTCCCTCTCACTTTCTTCACCTTCTTGAATATCCTGCCAAAATCCTATCTCAAAATTGTCTTTGACTAAATTCCAAGTCTTTGCTTGAGGCAACAACCTAAGACTATCTGCCTCCACCGTTCTCCCCCAAATTGCAAAGATGTTGAAGAGACAATTAAAAGTCACAATCTTTGGTTTTTGTTCAATAGCGTTCTTTGTGTAATAAGAGTCACCACCTCCACGATCTGCCCTAAAGTGTTTCTTTAACTTGACAAATTTGTCTCAATTATATGTTTTATGAATTAGGGAGTGTTTTGTTTTTATTTTGTCCTAAATTATTTCTAACTAGGTGCTTTCGATGATTTAGGGTATTGTTATTCGGTTTTAGTGGCGCTTCTCCGGAGTGTTGGGACCAACATGAAGGATGCCTTGTCCATCATCTTCAGCAGCCTTCTATGATTTATGTCATAGTGTTGGGAGCCATATGGCTTAAGGGAGGACATACGTTTAGGACATACATTTAGGAAGGTAAAAATAAATGTTGCACCGCGGTTGTTTAGTGGAGACATGACATTAGTCGTTGTTATTAACATATTTGGTTGTTTCTTTTTAAAGTGTTTTGATCTTGTTTTGATCATCATTAGGCTCAGGTTTCTGTGTGGAGTAAACTTGTCAAGTGTTGAACATCAGCAGACAGACACTTCAGTGGTCCAAGCAGGTCAAGCACGTAAGTTGTGATCTATTGATATGTTAATAGTTCTTTTATGTTTTATCATACATTTCCTTAGATTTTGTACCTTTGAATGAGTTAAATGCTAACATATGTTGTTTTGATCTTTGGGCATTAGCCATTGGAACTATGTCAAAACGGAGAAAAGCGGATGAACACGGTGCCTTGAGTAATTCCTAATGGAACCCCTTGAGTAATTACTCAAAGGCACAGTTCATCGTTCTTCTCCCTTTAACGTAGTTCCGATGGCTAATGCTAAGATAAAATAACGCTATGTTAGTGCATTGCTTTCATTCAAAATTTGCAAATCTGAAATATTATGATAAAACATAAAGTATTAACACATCGTCGATGGCGGGTATTTGTTTGAACTGGCAAAAATGTTGGGCCGAGGTTGATATTCAACTGACTTGACTGGATTTCTACTCCACATGTAGAAAGCGAGCAATGACTGATCAAAGCGCGCACTCAAGCTGTAAAAGAACGGCGTTGTAACACCAGCTGTCATGTTCCGCTAAACAACGTATGCGGCTATTTTACCTTCTAAATGTATGTCCTAAATATATGTCTCATAGCATATGGCTGCAACATAAATCATGAAGAAGGGTTGAAGGTGTGATGGACAAGGCATCCTTCATGTTGAGTCACAACCTGCGAAAGCCGCTGGCGAAATGTAACCTAAATCATCGGCACTGTTAGAAGTAATTTAGGACAAAATAAAACGTACCCCCAATTCATAAGGCCTGCAATTGAAGACAAGATATTGTGAAACACTTAAGTTTCGAATAGAATGACAATGCTATTACACAAAGAGCGTCGTGAAACAAGATTGTGACAATGTCTCTTCAACATCTTTACGGCAGGGCGGCGACGAACAAGTCTGGAATTGTTGTGTGAAGCAGAACTGAACCAGCTCGACGACAATTTTAATAATGAATGAAGAAAACTGAGAAGAAAGAGGAAAATGCTGTAAACTCAGATGCTGATAAGGGATTTACTTCTCTTGCCTATAATAGGTTGTTGGCGGATGTAGTTGAAATGTCCGTTTGTTTTATCGATTAAGAATTTATTAATAGTGGAAGTAGACAATTTTATGGCAGGCTCACTATCGCGAATTCTCAATTTCTTCAACTATGGTTCTCTTAACTGGTTTTGATGCAGAAAAATATCTATGTATGTCAAAGGAAGCAAGATAAAGGCAGGAGTAGTAATGCCGCCTTTTAACACTGTAAGCGAAATTCGAATACAAATCAGCATTTAATTCTGCAAACAAATTCGCCTTCGATAAATAACGATAACGCAAGTAAACATACCACTGCATTGTGCCAAATTCAGCACAATATATCCTTAGAGCAGCAAAAGGAAGACAATGGTTGCAGAGACTCCAAATCAAAGCTATGTGGATAGACTCCGTATCAACATTAATTCACTCCTGAGTTGTACAAACTTAGAGGGACTAAACTGAATGAACATGGCAGCAATACTAAAGCATCAAATAAGCCTACTGCTAGCCATGTGAGGTAATTCCACAGGAGAAATGTGGAATTTGAGGTCAATATTTACGTAATTAACACCAATTCGTGTACAGCGACTGAAATCACGGTGGCGGTGAAAATATAGGCTGTGTCGGCGATTGAGGTGCCGAAGGAGAAGAAAAATCTTGCTGCCAAGTTGACGAAGAAGCTTCCATGGAAGAGATTGAGAGCTTTGCCAAGCTCCCAGAGGAGGAGGAGGGAGACGGAGAATAGCAAGGTTAGGCCGAATCCGACACCGATGGAGAACCAAGCTCTGAGAATCCGGCAATGGGTTCTGCCGAAATGGAAGAGTGGTTGGTTGAAAGCCCAGAACTTGAAGTCGTAGTAGCAGCAGGAGAAGGTGGTTGAGGGAGGAGGCGGCGGAGATGGGTTTGTGGGGGAGTGAAGGGGTAGAAGACTGCGATGAGTGTGAGGTTGTGGCCTTGGTCTTCCCATGCTGAACCTTCTCACTCGCCTCCCTTCCATTGTTGGTCGCTCCTTTTACCCCTGAAAGACCAAGTTTTTTCTCCCTTTTGTTTTTACAAACAGAAATGCCCGTGCGTTGCTGCGGGTCATGTTATAGTAAGCCTTCTAAAACTGAAATTGCAATACAATTGATATTCATAGTGAGAATTAAAACCATCACACCTATAATATGACGACACATTAACCAATACAATATCACAAATTAATGGGATTCATTGAACATGAAGAATATATGACAAAGAAAAAAGAAGCAAAAAAACCAACATTCCACGTCACAAAAATGACATATCAGACATTTCCATACTTCTACTTCTCTCATTGAGTCTATGCCTCTCAGGAATTTAGATTGAAAATATTAAGAGGCACCAATCTGCTTCATTTTAAGAATGAAAATTTAGAAAACTTGAAGCTAAATTGAGGAGTGTTAAATCTTTAGCCTCAAATATCCTTTGGAAGACATGCAATCCAAAATTAAAATATATTCGAAAGATTTGAGCTTTAAGAAAAACACACGGCAATAAAACTGATTTTTCTTCTATGAAAATTAATCTTTGTGCACGTGGGGACTGCTAACAAACTTTTGCTCTGAAATGATATTACACGTAATAAAAAAAATAAACGCTTCCTAGATGAAGTGCAAGATCAAATTGCATATCAACTCCATAGGGAAATAGTTAGTTACTTTTAAATCTAGATAAGCATTAATCCATTGAATCTATACCCCGGACAAAAAAAATAAAAAAGCACCTCATAAAGTCTCAATAATATTGGAATAAAATTGGATTATATCAACTTTATTCAAAAGCTCATAACATATCAGACCAGAAATCTAAACATGCTTCCTAGAGCAGTCAACAAATGATATAAATTGATCACACAGCACAGAAACATCATAAACAATTGGAAGCCGACATATGAGTGAACAAATTATCTCATAAGCGGAATATTTATTTTTAATTGTTTTAGAGGTTGCTACCTCGTACAAACTATTTTTTTCTTTAATTTTTAGCTTAATAATGCTGTCTGTGGTATATTTGAATGTTGATTTTGCTATAATAGCTACAGTCTTCCTACATTTATATATAATTCCCTCTCTCTTCCATGGTAGTTTCTTCAGGTTTTGTAAAGGAAATGGAGGCGGCCTCGACCTCAAATATTTTAGATGGGGAGATCGTTGGAATGAAATTTGGTTTAGCAACTCATCAAGAAATTGTAAGTAGAAATTTGACATTTAATTGAGTAGTTATTGAGTTATGCCATGTATAGCTGAGAGGCCTTAACTGCATTAGTTTGTTTCAGAGAAAATAAAATTGCATTCATTTGATAGGAGTTCGAGGGAGAATTCTGTTTCGTTTCTTGGAGTACAACCTTTCGTCACACTTTAGAATGGTTTACTTTCATCCATTTTAACTCCAACTTAGCTGTAATCCATCAAAAGCCAAATAAATTTAACAACTAACTTACAATTATACATCAAATTAAAGATGGGAGCACCTTGAAGTGGTGAACATTACTGCCACATATGCCCATTGCCTTCAGCCAGACTCTAGAACACTTCACAAATCTTTATGTGATTAAATGTGTACCTTGGCCTAATGACTTGATCCCGCTCACTGCACAAAGGACAGCACGCAAGTTTAAGGCACACTAAATAAGTTTTAAGAGTATAGTGTGCCACTAATTAAAGTAGTAATAGTTAATTAATTACCTAAAATGCATGGAGTTAGAATCCCATCCGCAATCACCATGAAAGTTCCCATAATAGTGATAAAGAAAAGTGCATATTTGGCAGATTCACTATTCTCAAGCTTCTTCTTGAGTGTTTGGGACCTTTTCAACTTGCTTGATGGCATTTGAAGTTTGTAGTTGGATAACTCTCTGTCTTCTGGCTGAGTATTTGGAACTAAGCTCACCTTACTGTACCGGTATATAAACGAATATAACGCAAATGTTCCCCCTACAAATTAATACACTTAATATAACGCAAAAGTAAAAAAAATTAATTTGCATAAACATACCTTGTCTCTACAATTTCTTCATCATCTCGGTAACTTTCTTGGTAGTGTTAACTACAATATCAACATCCACATAGGAGAAATTAAAAATTGACTATGGAGAAAACCGTAAATATAAAATCAAAGTTTGCAAATTCGTTTATCCTCCATCATCCAAAATTAATTTCTCCCCAGCTTCTAAATCAGACCATCAATGTAAGCAACTAAGGAAAAAACCTGGGAATTGCTTTCCAGTGATGGAAGAGGAAATTGATTTCAAACCAGAGCTCCTGGGTGCCTACTACCAGTCAACCATAAAGTGTTCAGAAATTGGAAAGGTTGTAGGAGTTACCAAAATTAAACACATTTTCACTGTCAAGGGTTGCAGGAGTTACCTCACTTGGCGGCAGTCGATTGGTGACAACCCCGAGCTCAATTGCGGGCTGGATCGTTGACAAACCCGGCAGAAAAGTGGAACCCGAGTGGGTTCGCGATTCTCGGGAAGAAAAACCGGGCAAAAAAGTGGAATCCGACTGGGTTAGTGATTCTGGATTCGACTGGTCTACGGGCTCGATTCGCCGGAGAACGACGGTGTTTTAGCGGAAGAGAGAAAGAGAGTCAGGGAGAGTTGAGTGAGAAAAGCGAGATGAAATGGAAATAGAAACGAACAAATGGTAGAAACTGAAGCAAAGCCAAGCCGAGCCAAGCCAAGAGGAGAAAACTTAGCCGGCGGCATATGAACAGTGTTTTATCCTACTGGTAGTATATATAAAATTTTCTTTTTAAAGGAGAGCAGCTGGTGCAATACGAGATGGTGCAATACGAATGACTACTTGAGAAGTAAACCATTGGGTCACACGTAGTTTTTTCTCGCTTTAGTAATTTGGTAAAACGTGCATTTTTTTTTGTTTTGCAAACATTGAGATACCGACCTCTGAACATATGCAGTTGCTGCCATTTGTTATGGTTGCCGCCCATCCATCACCACACTTATTAAGTTTGATCACCAGTTTATGATAAAATTTCATCTCAAGCAATCTCTGGTATAAACATCAAGAGAGAATAAAGTCCTTAACAAGCAAGGCTGTTACAACGCGTCCCAAAATTTTATGTGAAATTACCAAAATACCCCTAGTGGTAAATGTTGACTTTTCGAGATGACATGTGAAAATTATTTTCTTTACATATTCATGATGTACTCGTCGATACGAACGCGTGGACGCAAGCGGAACTCAATTCGGAGTTAAAACGAACGTTTTACGAAGCTTTAAAGTGTAGGGGCATTTTAGTAATTTTCGCTCCGTAAGTTGGAATTAGGGTTTTTGGCTGGCTGCTGTGCAGTCAACCCTTCCCCATTCATTCTGCACGTTCTCATCCTCTTTCTCTCCCACTTCTCTCTCGGCCAAAACCTTCCAAAACACTGAAACCCTAGATTTTGGACGAATCACAAAATCCTCAAACCGAGACATGAGACTATAGCCATTATGATCGTCTCGTCATTCTGGACGAGGCTGTGATTTCAGAATATCCAAACTCGAACCCAATCGTCCAAACCGACACCGGAATGAAAACGACAAGCTGTCATTCAAGTTTCTGTACAATCCCGACCAAGGTAAGCCTCGAGACCATTACCATTGGTTTTATTGGATTGAGTAGGTTCAAATCGATATAAAGAACGTCAAATTTGGTGCAGTTTTGAAGGAGAACGGAATTAGGGTTTCCCGAAGCTTCCCGGCCAATTTCAGGCCATCTCTGGCCATTTTTCTGGCCTCAAATTGGCATGAAAATATTCTACTCGTCAATACCTTCATTTTGATATATGGCACGTTAATTTTGGCCAAAGAACGAAGAAGTTATGAATTTTTGAAGTTTTAGAATTAATTCGGAAAATTTCCCAGAATTCTGGCGAACCAGACGGCGGCGCCGGCGGCGGCTCCGGCGACCAGCGAGGGGAAGAAGACAGAGGAATATTCCGTCAACGGTAACGAAATATTCCTGACGGCGTCAGAATATTCCGTCAAAAAGGTATATTCAGTTAACTTTAACGGCGCTGACGTCAGCAGGCGCGTGGCTGACGTCAGCATGCGCGTGGGGGTGACGTCGAGCGCGTGCAAACGCGTGCCGCGCGTGGGGACACGTGCCAGCGCGTGGGAACACGCACCAGCGCGTGGCGACACGTGCCAGCGCGTGCCAGCTAGTGGCCGGCGCGTGAGGCCACCTCCCGGCGCGTCCGACCGTTTCCCGGCGCGTGCGGCGGCGTACGGCGGCGATGGACGGCGGCTGTAGGGTTTTCGGGCTCCGAAAATCGTTTTTCGAGCCCGTTTTCGCCAAAATAGTATTATTTTTGGAATATTTTTCTATAGGGCCTATATTAATTTATATTAGGGAGGTTCTAATTTTTCCCCTAATATTAAATAGGTAATTCTTCGGCGCCACACTTCGAGGAGGGCAACACCGAGGGAGATTTCACTCCCGATCACCTGTGAGTGGACCTTTGTTTTATTAAATGATTTTCATGCTTTGATTTGATTATGGCTTTGATATACTTATGGTTTTAAATGATTTTTAAGGCATGAGTATTTATGGTTATATATTATTAAATGGTTTTAAAGTGTGATTTCGATTACGTACAAAAGTATGAATATTTTATTATGAAATGGTTTGAGATATGAGTATATCTATGGTTATATTTTATGAAATGATTTTAAGGGTTGATGATATTTATATGGTTATTTTGGTATTTAATTTATGGCTTCTAAGCATGAATATGTTCGATTACACAAGGTTTAAATATTTGGAAAATTACGAAGTATATGATATTCTTCACTTCTACACATGATGTATATATGTATGTTTTCAAACACACTTGGTATGCTTTCACTACGTTGTAGTACCGTCTCACGGCCGTAGGACAAGTCTCACATGTTTGGGTCACACGCACTGTACTCCAGGGGTATTGTCCGATAAATACCTTAGTGCAAGCTTGTCTTACGTTTATGTTTATATTTGGGGAAAAGGCCCCACTACGTAAGGACTCGGGTGTGACGCGCAAATGCGCAAGTGCTTACATGTGTGTGGTACTAGGAGTACAATTTAATTGAATAACGTAAAGTGCTTGTACGGGGATTGAGAGG